>ML426737.1:0-18661 GCA_005239525.1 Nicotiana knightiana | reverse complement strand
ATATGAACAGTGAATGTGGTGATAGAGTGTCTCGATAACTGACCTTAGTAGTGGTATTTTTGCATGGCTGATCATTGGTTTCCATAGGTGTCGATGTAGCTTCCTTGGGCTTTTCTGTGCTTCGTTTGAGTTGGTCAGCTTCTTGTTCAGATAGTTCAATTTCTGATGTTTCTTCATTGAGTGAATAAGAGGATGATCGGATATTGGCAACGTTGAGTGTCCTGATTTCTTTTATGTCCTTATAAATCCCTTCCCCTCCTACTTCTTTTTTTTCCAACACAAATCTCCTACCCCTCTAAATATTTCTTCTTCTTTTTCTTCCACTGTTATAAAAAATATCAAGGTGGTGAATCCATAGAGTAACAGTTAGGTGGGACAACCTCCAACCCCACATTCACTGTTCATATGCCTTAGATATTAAAAGTTAAAACCACCCGGTTGACAATATTAGAATTTGTCAAGAACCTAGTTATGACTCTGTTCTACTAAAGAGTATTAGGCTACGTCTGTTGTCTAGTTCTTAGGCCTGAAAGAATCTTTATTATTTACTGATTCTTATTTTCGTCCAAGTCCATTAGTCCATTAATGAGTAGTCTTTTATGTTGATTTCCCTAAGGTCTTCAGTCGAGAATCAAGGACAAATGTGTAACAATCCGACCGATCATTTTGAGCATTTCAATTCCATTCAGCCGTTTGAAATATTGAATAACTCCATATGATGTATTATGACATGTGTGAATCGTCGGTTTTGGTTTTCAGGTGTTTCAAAATTAATTTGGAAGAATAAATTTCATAATTAAAGCTTTAAGTTGGAAGAGCTGGCCAAGTTTGCCTTTGAGTAATTGACCTCGGATCGAAGCTTTGATGATACTGTTAGGTCCAGACGACGGTTTTGGACTTGGGCGTATGCCTGGATTTACATTTGGATATTTCAAGAAGGTTTCGACACTAATTGGCGAAAGTTGGAAATTTGAAGGTTTGGAATGTGGAGTTGATTTTGATGATATCGGGTTTGGATTATGGTTCTGGAATTGGAATAGTTTCGTTATGTCATTTGGGACCTGTGCGCAAAATTTGAGTTCATTCCGAGTTGATTTTATATGGTTCGACATGAGGTTTGGAAGTTGAAAGTTCATTAAGTTTCGTTTGGTGTAATTGATCGTTTCGATGTTATTATGTGTGATTTGAGGTCTCGAGTAGGTCCGTGTTATGTTATGTGACTTATTGGCATGTTTGGACGGGGTCCCGGGGGGACTCGGGTGTGTTTCAGACGAGTTTCAGATTATTTTGGTCATGTTGGCAGTTCTGGTGCTGGTTCTTCGCACATGCGTATAACCGGTCGCATGTGCGGACGTGCTTATACGATGGAATTCTCGCATCTGCGAATCAAAGGTGTCATGGTGAGTTCCGCTTCTGCGGAGGAATAAGCGCAGATGCAAAAGCGCATCTGCGGCTTTTGGAGCGCTTCTGCGAGGATGGACGTGAACTAGGTGTCCGCTTTTGCGGTAGTGCATATACTTCTGCGGAGTCGTAGGAGAGAAAGGCTCTCCGCATGTCCAATCATGGTTCTTTAAGTTGAAGTCGCAGATGCGACGTTTTAGCTCGCAAATGTGAGACCACAGGCACGACATTTTGTCCTCAAATGCGGAAGTTCTGGGTAGACTCATTATATATCAAAATTTGGTTCTTTTTGGCATATTTTGAGTTGGAGCATTCGGATTTGGGCGATTATGGAGGCGATTTTCACCACATGAATTGGTGTAACTGTTCTATACTTGATTTCGATTATATTTCATGAATCTATCTTCGTTTTTGGCACTAGGATTATGAATTTCGAAGAGGAATTTGAAGGTTCTGTCTAAAATTTCATATAAGTGAATTTTTGAATTTTGAACATCGTTTCAGAGTCTGATTTGAGTGTAATTAGTATGGCTGGACTCGTAATTGAATGGTTATCGGATTTTGTGAATTTTGTCGGGTTCCGAGGTGCGATCTCGAGTTTAACTTTTGGTTGACTTTGAGTAAATGTGTAAAGACTCGAACTTTTTCATTTGGAATTGTTTCTTAGGCATTATTTGATGTTTTGAGTTGCTTTCGGTTATTTTCGAGCTTTTCGGAGGTTGATACGCGCGAGATGGCATTTATAGAGGGTTGTTTGGCTTACTCGCTAGTCGTTTTGTCTTGTTTGAGGTAAGAATCTTATCTAAACTTGGTAGAGGAACTAGTTCCCTGAATTATTTGTGATAGCTACGTGCTATGTGTGAGCATATGTGTGGGGTTTGAACCCATGTGCGAGCAGGGGTATTTATCTATGCCCGGGTTAGTGCTTAGGCTATGATATGCCTAAAGTTGACTGTTAAGCTTTAAGCTATAATGTTTCTCATATTTGTATCATTGTTGTGAACTATTTGTGCCATGTTTGAGGTTATGAAGAGGCTAATCCCCTGAATAAATTTGAAAATTGCTAATACTATGATAAATTACCGATTTGAGCTGCGATATCACACATTGACATGCCTACACTTTAGCATGTTATTATACCATTCCAGGAACATGAAATATGATGTTTATCCATCATATACACATGTTCTTGTATACTTGATTATGTGTGATATGCTTTGGACTAGATGCATGTGACCATACCACGCGAATTATGATATTGTGCGTGTGACCATGCCGGTCGGATTATGATATTGTGCCCATGACCATGCCGGCAGATTATGATATTAGCACTTGAGTTTTCAGTGCGGATTGATATTACTAGCACATGAGATGTCCGTGCACCACGCGAGTTGTCTATGCAGAACGCGAGTTGTTTGTGCAGCACGCGAGTTGTCCGTGCGGATCCAGATATTGATATTATACTACATGAGTTGTCCGGCAGCATGTGAGTTGTCCGTGCGGTTAATATTATTAGCATGTGAGTTATCCGTGCAACACCTGAGTTGTCCGTGCGATTAATATTATTAGCATGTGAGTTGTCCATGCAGCGTGTGTGTTGCCCGTGCAGCATGTGAATACAGATCCGTCCTCTAGGGTCACCCTCTCATGTTTCTCTCTTGATGGTGTACCCATGGATTGTGAGAAACCGACGTGGTTTTTGGTTGATGTAAGATCTAGTAGAGCTGGTTACTATATTTGGATCGGGTTGCGCGCCACAATAGACTGATCTTTGGTTATGGCATTTCATATTTACTTGCAATTTCTTTGACTGTTTACCTGATTTACTTGCATATCTTCCTTATATGCTAGATTGTTTACTGAGCAGAATACTGTATAACAAAAATTGTGAGTATCAAAGTGGTTTTACCTGAGAGTTTCCTGATTTGATCATATATCTGTTCTTTACTTATTGAAATTATGAACTACACATGTATTAGTGAGTATCATCTATAGTTCTTGCTTCTTTTACCTCTCCGAGGTTAGTTAGGATACTTATTGAGTACATGGAGTCGGTTGTACTCATACTACGCTTCTGTACCTTGTGTGCAGATTTTGGAGTTGATGTTGCTGTGTGCGGGGGAGTTGGCATTGAAGATGTACCTGTGTTCCAGTTATGGATATCACTTGTCCTTGGTAGCTTTAGATTTATATTCTCTTCATTTACATTTCAAACAGATGTTGTAATTATTTCAATTCACTTTTGTTAAAATCTAAGTCTTAGTGGCTCATGACTTGTACTACCAGTCCTTGGGGAGTTGTATAAAAATTCAGCTATTTCATTTTTGACTCTTATCATTATCACTATATTGTGTTTTATTTTTGTTTGGCTTACCTAGTGGGTTGGGTTAGGTGCCATCACGATGGGTTGGATTTTGGGTTGTGACAAGTTAGTATCAGAGCTCTAGGTTCATATGTTCTATGATTCATGAGCAAGTGTCTAGTAAAGTCTTACGGATCGGTATGATGACGTCCATACCTATCTTCGAGAGGATACTGGGCATTTAGGATAAAGTGTCCATTTTTTTCCTTATTGTGCAACATTGATTCAGCTTGAAGTGTATCTCTTTGAATTCTTTCCACTCATTAGTATGTGCATGTGAGCGCTCGGTATCAGCTGTACATTGACGGCTTGTGGATTCCATGGATGAGATGTGAGATGTGTTGCTATGTTTTGGATTTGGGTCAGTCTAGAGGACTCAAGGCCGGCTTTTCACTGCAACTTGGGCACAATGATTCAATTGCGTGAATATGTGCTTTTGGATTTCTATGTCCTGTGGTGTCCCTATGAGTGAGACTGATGGCTTGGTGAGTGGTTGGATGGCTATATGATGAGTAGGATATAATAGTGGGATGTGTTCAGATGGTTTGAATGTGATGAGAAGAGTTTGCTTGAGATGTGGAATGACTATGAGTGCTCAATTTATGGATGTGATATATAATCTTGAGTTATGAGTGATTATTCCATGTTGTTTTATTTGTGGAATGAAGTAGATTCTCATGTCTTGTTGATGAGTTTAGACTTAGAAATATTGAGTGATTGCATAGTAGTTGTAGCTGTGAAAGGGTATAAAGAGATGTCAGTTTGAGGTTGAGTAGGTGGGCTATCACTTGCGGGGAAATCCACGAATGTGTGATCCTTATGATGTTGTATGGAGAGTTTCTTTTCTACCACTGGGTTATATATGTTGCTATTTGAGTTTGAATTGGTTGAGAAAATTGACCTGACTATCACGAGGGTGACTGTGAACTTAGCAGATAATTTGAGGTATTTTATGGTTTGTGTTGCATGAACATGTGAAGAATTTAGTTAAAATTCACTGAGGGATTATGTTAGTAACAAAGTATAGGTATAATGAGTTATCAGATGTTTTATCCTATGGCTTTGAGCTAAGTGGAGGAGTCTGCTATCGATGATTTGATTGCATGGTTACATGTTGTTTTGGTTCAGTCATAAGCGTTCTTGTAGATCCTTTATGACTTGTAGGGGCTGATTTTGAGGATGACTTAAGCAAGGAAATTTCTGGATGCATGGTGTATTACACTTTATGGGTATATGGAAACCATAGAGTTATTTCAATTGTTATTCATAAGGATGTAGTGCGCATGGAGTAGGAATTTACTCGGTTGCTTAGAGGTGTGGATTACATCTTTGGGTGTTATAGTGCTTATGGGGCACAAGTCGTTCGACCCGCTTTGGTGGTGCAATTGCGATTTGAGTAGGGTGGATGACTCTCAAAAGGTTTATAATGGATTCAAGATTTATATGTGGCAATTCAGAATTTTTTGGATTTGTGTATGGCAGGAATCCGAGATTTACATTAGATGATATCGAGACTCGCGGTATTTATATATCATTATGGATTCTACATTTAGTATCAGGAGGGTGAAGGAAAAGGCTTTAGATTCATAGAAGGTCTCTTCAGAGTGAGTGTCTTGTTTATGGTACTTTTGGGGTGCTTAAGAGTGAATACAACGGCTTATGGGCCTTAGAGCAGTGTGGTTTTATGCTAAGATCTCTTGTGGTGAGCTTTGGGTAAATCGTGGTGTTCTGGCAAGGAGAAGTGTCAACTTGAGGGTAATTCATAAGGAACTCGGAGAAATAAGACAACTTGGTAGTAGGTTGGATCAGCACGGTAATGGATATGATCAGTTCTAGGTACTTATGATGTGGTGAGTCTCTACAGGTGTTTTGTGGCAACACTCTTCGGTTTCGCGACCTGCGTATCTTGGTGGAGTTAGAGAGATTCAGTTCTGATGGTTTGGATACGTACAAATGGGTTTCGAAGAGTTCTCAATGGTTTCTACCACTGTTTGAGATGGATATTTCCTACCGGCATGAGGAGCATGTTGCGTATTGTGATTTTCTCTTTGATAGGATCAAATAAAAAGTTTTTGATTGATCAAGTATGTATTTGCTGGTGACTCAGAGTTGATTATGAAATTCTCGTGCTTTTCATATGATGACATGGTAAATGCAATGTGTTGTGTGGGATTGAGATTTGCATGTGCAAGGTCACAATTCATTTTTGAAGGGAAAGGTCATGAATTCTTAGACAACATGGATGGTTTAAGATGACTAGATGAATGCTATTACTACTTGGTATTGCCTAATAAGGGTGCGTATTTCAGAAGGCACATTGAAATTTGACTTACAGATGCTTCATTAATAGTGCGGTACTCGCCTAGTTGATCGACTGCTGATATCCATATTTTTGCTATGTGGCACTGAAGAATAATAGAAGTATTTCTCGTGGGGGTGATTATGTATGATAGATGTGTTAGTCATTCGAGTGGCGGAGTTGGGATCGGCTATGGTGATTTATGTCTTCTATGGATTTGGAGATTGGGAGGTCTCAGAAGCAGATTCTTTCGGGGTTGAGGACTGTGAAGATGTGGCCAAAGTTAGCTAGATGGTAATACGTGCTGCAGTTAGGTCATTGTCGACTCTTGGATGGCTATTTATCCATTTGGGGATGACTAGAGTTGATTTTAGGCCCATTGGTAGGCCCGAGGAGGATATGTATTCCACAGTCGGTCGGATTTGTTGACTCGACACCGTTAGATGTGTCATTCGATTAGATTTGAGCTTATTTATGTTATAATATGTTCTGTGTTTTACTCTTCTATGCTACGAGGGGTTGTGATGTGGTTCTATTCGGGCCTTGTAGTGGAATTTGAGCGAGATGGTTATTAGGGTGTTGAACGTTTGATTGCACTATGGTTATGTTCTCTTCGGGCTGTGGTATATTGTGTTATTTGCTTCTCCATGGTTATGGTCATGAAACTTTGTGCACTTGATGTTGAATTGCATGTGGTTATTGATTTTGAGCATTGTTGCTTGAGGTATTTCATATGGACCGATATTCGGATTGGGTCATGCATCACAGTGACATTATGCTAGGATATGATCCTTTGTGTTGGATTCGTGTGTCTTGGTCCTACTATGTGTCATGGGTTCATAGCATTGTGTTGTGGTGGTACTTCTAGAGCTTGCGAGACGGTTCTCTTATTTGAGTCATTTTCCATGATTGAGTGCATTTGAATTGTTGCTTATTGGTGCACGGTTTGTGGATTAAGGTTGTATTGGTGTGGCTTGTCAGCAGAGCGGCTATATTTGATGAGGTGAGGTCGCCGGACCTAGAATGGGCGCTATCAGATTTGATTGTAGTATATTTGGAAGGATACTATCATTGATCGGCTTAGAAATTGGCTATAGTCCTTGTCTTAGAAGGGAGGACTCCACGACTTGTTAATATGATGTGTGGTTATGAGTTTATGTATGTTTCTTTCATCATCAGCAGTGCACAAAGGTTTTATTTGACATGCGGTTAGTACCGATATTGGGTTTGTCTTGAACAACTATTGTGATCGAGAATTATTACTACAAATATGCGAGTTGTGTGGTATATCATGTGATTACATATTGGGTTCTGGTTATGGCTTGATACAACTTGTTAGATGCGAGATTCGAGTCTTATAAGGAATTCTAGATGTTGGAAATTGGGTTCTAAGGTTTAGGAGCTAAGGTTCAATTAAGGATCTTCAGTTATGTTGTGTTACCAGACTTATATGGGTTGGGGTGACGTGGGATCACCCCCGGGTATATGCATAGTAAGGTTACGCAACGACTTGATGGCTTGGGAACAACTCTGGGCACGTTCGAGGACGAACATATGTTTAAGTGGGGGAGAATGTAACGACCCTACCGGCCGTTTTGAGCATTTGCATTCCATTCAGCTGTTTGAAGTCCTGAGTAACTTCATATGATGTATTATGACTTGTGTCAATCGCCGGTTTAAGTTTTCAGGTGTTTCAGAATTAGTTTGGAAGAATGAATTTCATGATTGAAGTTTTAACTTGGAAGAGTTGACCAAGTTTGACTTTTGAGTAATTGACCTCGAATCAAAGTTTTGAAGATTTCGTTAGGTCCGGACAGTGATTTTGGACTTGGGCGTATGCCCGAATTTGCGTTTGGATATTTCGAGAAAGTTTCGGCGCTAATTGGTGAAAGTTTGAAATTTGGAGTGTTCATAAGTTTGATCGGGAGTTGACTTTATTGATATCGGGTTCGGATTGTCGTTGTGGGAATTGTTTCTTTATGTCATTTGGAACTCGTGCACAAAATTTGAGTTCATTCCGAGTTGATTTGACATGGTTCGACACGAGGTTTGGATGTTGAAAGTTCATTAAGTTTGGTTTGAGGTGCAGTTCGTCGTTTCAATGTTGTTATGTGTGATTTGAGGACTCAAGTAGGTTTGTGTTATGTTACGTGACTTATCTGCATGTTTGGTCAGGGTCTCGAGGGGCTCGGGTGTGTTTCAGATGAGTTTCAAATTATTTTTGTCATATTGACAGTTCTGATGCTAGTTCATCACACCTGCGCATAATTGGCCGTAGGTGCGGGCGCGCTTATGCGACAGAATTCTCGCTTCTGCGAATCAAAAGTGTCATGGTGAGTTCTGCTTCTACAGAGGAATAAGCACAGATGCGAAAGCGCATCTACGGGGTCTGGAGTGCTTCTGCGAGGATGGACGTGTTGCGGTGGTGCATACGCTTCTGAGGAGTCGCAGGCGCAGAAGGTGTTCCATAAGTGAGATCATGGTTCTTTAAGCTTAAGTAACAAATGCGATGTTTTAGCTCGCAAATGCGAGGCCGCAGGTGTGGCATTTTGTCCGCAAATATGGAAGTTCTAGACTGACTCATTATATATCAAAGTTTGGTTCTTTTTGGCATATTTTGAGTTGGAGACTTCGAATTTGAGCGATTTGGAGGCGATTTTCACCACATGGATTGGGCTAGGTGGTCTCTACTCGATTTCAGTTATATTTCATGAATCTATCTTCGTTTTTGGCACTTGGATTATGAACTTCAAAGAGGAATTTGGAGGTCTTGTTTAAAATTTCATAAAGTGAATTTTTGAGTTTTGAACATCGATTCAGAGTCGTATTTGAGTGAAATTAGTATGGTTGGACTCGTAATTGAATGGGTTGTCAGATTTTGTGAGTTTTGTCAGGTTCAGAGGTGCGGTACCAGATTTGAATTTTTGTTGACTTTGAGTAAATGTGTAAAGACTCGACCTTTATCATTTGGAATTGTTTCTTTAGGCATTATTTGATGTTTTGAGTTGCTTTCGGTTAGTTTCGAGCCGTTCGGAGGTTGATACGCACGGGATGGCATTTCTATAGGGTTGGTTGGCTTGCTCGGTAATCGTTTTGGTTTGTTTGAGGTAGGAATCCTATCTAAACTTGGTTGAGGCACTAGTTACTTGAATTGTGTGTGATAGCTATGTGCCATGAGTACGCATATGTGTGGGGTTTGAACCCATGTGCGAGCAAGGGTATTTATCCATGCTCGGGTTAGTGCTTAGGCTATGATATGCCTAAAGTTAACTGTTAAGCTTTAAGCTATAATGTTTCTCATATTTGTATCATTGTTGTGAACTATTTGAGCCATATTTGAGGTTAGAAGAGGCTAATTTCCTGAATAAACTTGGAAATTGCTATTTCTTTGATAAATTACCGATTTGAGCTATGATAGCACACATTTCACATGCCTACCATTTATCGTGTAATTAAACCTGTCCAGGAGCATGAAATATGATATTTATCCACATATAAACCACCAACCCAGTCCATTTTCCAATCCATCAAAATCCAAACATTTCCAACCAAAGTTGCGGTCTAAAAACCATGCCTTGAGACTCTAAGAGCTATGAATTTATGCTATTCAAGTACCATCCTTGGTATCAATGTATGCCAAAAATATTGAATTCCATGGAAGGATATGAGATAATTGGTGACGATGGGGGAAGGAGAACAAGCTGTTTAGTAGCCGGGGAAGTGGAACAAGCAGAAGTCCCCTTGTGTGCTTTATTGGGCCGTGTCCAGACCCCAAAAATAATTAAAGTTGTAGGATGGGTCAAGAAATCACTGATGGCAGTGTTAATTAATAGCGGGTAAATATACAATTTTGTGGATCCAAACGTGGTCAAACAATAAAAAATCAGATGGACCCTTAGACCGAAATATGAAAGTGAGGGTGTCCAACGGATAGTTGATACTGATGCCGTCTTTCTTGAATTTTAATAATGGAGTATTTTGGTTTGATTTCTTTGCCTAATCATGCATGCACAACTCCCAGTGTATCTGATGCGATGATATTAACCTCATATATTCAATTTTCCAGACATTGTCTCTGTCATGCCCCCTTTTTTCTCTCGTGAAATCGGGCTTCGACATTTCTGGGAAAACTCACTTCCTTTTAGGATGGGGTATGGGATTTGAAGAGTTTCCACCTAACAGATTAAGGTGTGTTAGGGCACCTAGAGCAGTTAACTCATGAAACTAGTTTGCATCACCAGAGATCGGGTAAGGGCTCGAAATTACCTTGAGGGGAAGGTGTTAGGCACCCCTCGAGGTCCACAACAGCGGGTCCCGACCGAACTTAATTAAGCGAATTAGTCTTAAAGGAAAATAAAGAAATTTAGACAACTATTATTTCAAAACATGAATTAAAAGGGGTCCTAAGTATTTTAGCCTATAGGATCATTTCCATGCAATACTTGGTAACTTTCCCCAAGTTGGGGTGCTACACATAGTATTAGTGCACGGGTCATCATTTTCTTTACTACCCAATTACTATCTTTCAATTGTTACTTAAGAGTTCTAGTAGCTTCTAACTAGTGCCTTATGCGTGCACTACCCGTCCCTTGCCTATGGCCCTGGAGGTGTTTGGGACCTCTATTTAGGTAGTTCTAGACTGACCTATGTTGCTTAAATAAGAAAAATCTAGGCGACAAACAAAATTCAGATAGGACTATCATGTAAGGAGCAAATAAGGGCTCATGTTAACCTCCACAAGTAACAACAAATGCACGCAGTTCAATAAGCAAATTTCATTAATTTAGGATCCTATAGGCAGGATATCTAGATGGGCATAAACAGAATGTAAGAAACCAGTTTATTAAAACGAGCATTGGGACCTACTGGCTTGCCTACTGATTTTATTAAGCTTTAAATCTGGGCAAATTTTAAGCAGCAAGGATCACAGTTTTTAGACCCAGAATTCTTAATAACCCTAAAAGTTTGCCTAAGTAATAACCAGAGCAGAATCCTATAGGCATGGCATCTACAACTGTTACTTATAGACCTATAACATGGTTTCTAAGCGAATTGCTCATAAAGACAGGTTTTATCTTTTTAGATCCTATAGGCATAATTTCTTATTTGCAGAATTAATTAACTCCTATAGGCATGATTTCTAAGTGTTGGAACTGATTTGTTTATTTCCTATAGACATGGTATCTAAATTGAAGAAAATTGTTTTTTATATCTCCTATAGGCATGATATCTAAGTTGAAACGGATTTTTAGTCCCTATAGGCATGGTATCTAAATTGAAGAAAATTGATTTTTATATATCCTATAGGCATGAATT
Source organism: Nicotiana knightiana (assembly GCA_005239525.1). NCBI lineage: Eukaryota > Viridiplantae > Streptophyta > Magnoliopsida > Solanales > Solanaceae > Nicotiana > Nicotiana knightiana. Next base: position 7,283 of record ML426737.1, on the reverse strand, counting down.
CTATTAATCACACGTGGGCAGAATTTTAGACAAGTCACCAGGAAATTTTATTAATTCATACAAATATGATCCTATATACATGATCACTAATGCACGTTGAGATTGGAAATATGTGTAGATCCTATGAACTTGGATTCTAATGCAGAATTAACAAATACCTATAGGCAGTGTCTCTAATATGCCGAAAATATGAAGATTCAGAGTCATAAACAATCAGAAAAACATCCTATAGGCAGGATCTCTAAATGAATAGTAACATGCATATAAGGAATTAACACAATAGACCTATAGGGAGGATTTCTACCCGAGTATTTTAACAAAGATATATAACTCCTCCCCCCCAAACTTTTACTAATAATCGCAGATCTGTTTATTATAGAGATTATTGCATTATTACAGCCCAATAATGATTAAATTACACAAAAAAAATCATTATACCATAGGGAGCCTTCATGGGCCCAATATAAACATGGGAACCAAGCCTTCAAGCAAAGCAAATCTGAAGTATCCATCCATGGCACATAGAATTAGTTCCTAGTGTGTCAAAGTTCCCTAGGGCCTCAGGGACCCCGTGCAATGCTCACACCAGGACCACAATTAAGCAAACAGTTCATAGAAGATTGGAAGACCAGCCCCAATGTGTCAGAGTTCGAAGGAGTCTCAAGGACCCTAGGCAGTGCTCACACTGGGGTGGGTAGGAACCTAAATAACTAAGAGTAGAAGTTTGAAAACCAATATATAAAGGGTAGGGGACAATTTAAGAAAATAGTTTAATTTCCATAAGCAAACAGATTTAGATTACATGGTTGCAAATGAAGTTGTACCAAGAAATAAACAGAATCCATATTCAGCATATGGTTCAAACAGATTGATATTTATTCAAACATAGATATTGTACCGGTATTTAAAGCAATCACAAAAGAGCAAGGACACTTGAATTAACAGACAGAATTGGCATACATTAATTACATGCTTGCAATATCTAGTCATGTTTGGAATAGGGAATATACAACAATTATTCAGGCTTTAGTTTAGCAATTATCCCTAAGTGGATCATATAGGCATGTATTAAGCAGAAACATGCTGAAGTTTGAAATAACTAACCACACAAACACATAGAACAGGACAGGGTAACATGAACTAGCATACTAGTTTAGAAGGAAGTAAGTAGGAATCATAAACCAGACAGAAGCATGCTAAGGTTAAAATAAACTAATCATATAAGCATAGGGAACATAACAAGATAACAAGAACTAAGACATAGCAGTTGAGAAAGGAATAGACATGACTCATGTATCAAACAGAAGCATGTTGAGGTTTGAAACAAACTAATCACGTAAACATATAGAATAGAACAAGATAACATGAGTTAAGTCATACCAGTTAGGAAGAAAGTAAATAGGAATATAATGGCAGTTTGGATCTAGAGAGTTTAGCCTTGGCTTCCAACCGGCTAAATAGTGCAGCAAATCAGAGTGATAGAAAGAACTCAAGCTTATGAGAGAACAAACAACTTTGAGAATTTTGAATTGTAAGAATTATGAAGTGCCTCTGTGTGTGTGGGTAGGTGTTCGTGTAAGTGTCTAAGTCTCTTTGAAATCAGAACAATGAAAGATTTTTATGACATACAATAAAATAAAACCAAATAAGGTAAGGTATGAAAAATCAATCAATCAGTCAATTAGGGTTAAAATGAATCAATTAACAGTAAGTACTACTTAAATTAAGGAGAGTCTTTCACGGAATAAATCAACAGACAAGATTGAGGGCTAAATAAGGTAAGAAGTAAGTCTAGAAATCAAATATAGGTCAGTTCTAATAATCAAAGCACATAAATCAAGCTAGTAAAAGGAATTTAGGAAAGTAGTACCAATTACTAATCACACATAAGGAAAGAATCTATTAAGGAAATATCAATATTAAGGAAAATACAATTTTAAAACCCTAATTAGGCCAGTAGATCAATTAATCATTTTAGTTGACTGGGCTAAGGTAAACAGGCAAAATATTATAACACACTGTCGAGTAATTGAGAACCCTAAGAATATAAAAACATAGAGATGAAACTCAAGTAAAATCAGTCGAAAAAGAAAAGAAGAAAACCAGAGTTGAAGAATCTTAAAGGAAAAATACCAAACAAACTCAAAATACTTCAGATCTAAAGAGATCCGAACTGATTTAGCCAGAAATAGTTAGGTTTATAAAAAAATAGATAGAAGTGAGTCAAATCTGGTTTGAACCAGAGATTCGAAGACGTAAAACATGAAAAAAATATTACTCACAGACATCGAAGTGAATATAGATGGATTAGTCAAGAAAAAAGAGATTTTGAACCAAGTCTGGTTCGAATCTCTTGAGAATCCATCAAGTAGCATGAGAATCACAACACCAATAGAGATATGAGGCCGGATAAGGCCGGAGATGAAGAAAAAACCCATGAATCGAGGAGGTTTTAGTGATGGCGGGCTAGGGTTAGGAGGGGGGTGAGAGAGAAAAAAGGGAAGAAAGGAATTCAGAGGCAGCGGGTTTGTGAAAGTGGGGTAGGGTTAGGATTATGGGTGTAATTAAAAAAGGAAAGGGGTTTCTGGATCGTTGATCTTCTAAGATCAACGGTCTGGATTGGTTCTTAGGTTGGGGCGGGTTATAAGAATTGGGTATTGGGTTTGGGTTATGGGTAATAGGTAATGGGTAATGGCTTATTGGGCTGGGGTAGTTATTGGGCTGGGTAGTTATTGGGCTAAGGTCCGAAAAATTAATAAAAGAGGCTATATGTTAAACACCCATTTAATTTAATAAAAAATAATTTATAAAAATAGTTAATAAGTGATGAAAAATGCTATTTGTGCATGAAAATGATTTAAAATAATTACTTAATACTATAAAAATATGAAAGATAATTTTCGTGTAAAAAGAAAGTAATTATGCATACATGGGATATTATTGCAAAGTTATTGCAATTATAACCTAAAGATGTAAATATAATACTAATTGATGCTCATTCATTATTTTAAAAATATATATACATGTCGAAAATAATAGAGGAAAAAATTGGGTATCAACAGTCTATTTTATTGATTATCTTGCCAACCAGATTTTGTCTCCCAAATGTCTTAGCTCCTCTTCCAAATGCTTCATATTGATCATTGGGAACAAATAGTTGAAATTCACAATTAGGTGCACACATCTATTTTCTCCCAAACCAGCATGCGCGACACTTTCCCCTTATAGTGGTTCATCATTGACAGCCAAATGATTTTGTCCCACATGTTCTTCAACATTGGCAACTAGTAGAAGTGGTTCTTCCTTGCCACCCGAGTAATCTACATCGATCATTATACTATCAAATAATGCGATGTTGAGGGGTCCACCATCGGAACTTGCACTTCCACATGTGATTCATGCGGCGGCGGGGCTGGTTCATGATTTTCAGGTGGTGGAAAAAAGTTTAAATGGTTTGGTCCCGCTTGTGCTTCAAGATGGGCCACCAGTAGAATATTATTTCCATCCAAATTATCAACCTCAATCAAAATTCCATAAAATGAATCACCGTAAGGGGCCATCCATCGGAACTTGGACTTTAAGATTTGCTTCAGGCGGCGGTAGTGGAGCTGGTTCTTGATTTTCATGTAGATACAAACAATTGTTAATAATTGGATTATTATTCAACTGTACTTTATTAGGAATGGCATTATCATTAATCATAGTGCCCAAATAATTCATTATAAATAAGAGATAAAGTTTTTATTTTATTTTAAATTGAGTTTATTAAGGGTCCAGGAGAACATACATTATCCTTGGTATGGATTAGGTCAATAATATGACCCAATTGTATTACATATAAGGTCATGCAGTATATTTATTTCAGGTAGGATAGTTTGTTCATTGATGTGTGGTTGGAATTCATGGTTTAAAGCATTATGTGCCTTACATTTTATGTGCGTTAATGATAAAAATACACGTCATATGTGCATAATGGAGTCTATTTCATGTGTAGGTGAATTGGAGATGGAAGCCGAGCTAAATGGATGCATAAACGTCAAAAATACGCTCAAGAGTCGAAAAGGAGTGACCCAGGCTATAGCCGGGCGTTTGGGGCTTAAAGTCAGGCTTGCCCAGGCTATAGCTGGGCGTTAGAGCCCTAAAGCCAGGCTTGACCAGGATATAGCTGGGCGTTAGAGACCTAAAGCCAGGCCTGCCCAGGCTATAGCTGGGCGTTTGGGGCTTAACGCCTGGGGTCTCTGGTCCGGTCCAATCCGAGTTTTGAAGGCTTTAAGTGTTTTTCCGGTATGAATAGAAGTCTCCTACACATTTAGGGTTTGTCCCAAACATATAAATAGACCCAAAAACACAACTTTGAGGGGAGGATTCCATCTTTGGAGAGAGGATACACACAGGATCATTAGGAAGCAAAGGATTATCAGTTTTCTTCATCTTTTCTAGTATTTTCAATTTATGCAGCACTTATGCAATTGTTTGATTTTAGCATGAGTGGCTAAACACCTTGTTCTGGGGTTGTGGTTTAGCCATGAATATTTTTATTCGACATTAACTTAACCTTGATTATAGTTCACTCAATATATGGTTGTTTCTTCAATTCTGCGTTTAATTGCTTAATTGTTTGGCCAGCAATTTGGTTCTATATACTATCGATGTTATGCTTGGGAAATCCATATATAGATTAGAGAAGAATTGAAGAGAGTGTGATATTAACCCTTCAGGGGAGTGGATTTGTGGTCAGGATAGGAATATACCTAGTCACCGTGCTTAATTAAACATCGTAATCTTAGTGCGTTCTAATAGATTAATTTCATAGGAATATAGGCGTTAATCTATTGAGAATAGGCGAGTAGTACTTCGGGAGAAGGATACGAGAGAAATTATCGATTAATTAGCAACCATGAGTGAATTATATGAAAGGGAGAGTTAATTAGAATGCAATATGAGTAGTGAATTGATCACAACCTTGGAATATTTGTTTCTATTGAATACACAACAATACTCTTGTTACTCGATAACTAGTTATTTCGTAGAATCGTAGTATGAAATAGTTAAATTCCTAGATTTTGTTTTGGCTCGATTAAATAACAATTAAAGTGATTCAACAAGTAGTTTACGCAAGTCCCTGTGGGTTCGACATTTGATTTAACATTATATTACTTGCTACAACCACGTATACTTACGTGTGCGTTTGGAACCAACATTCATACTGGTGGAGAATGATGTTTTCGGTCTAGGTGAGTTGTGCAATGTGAAAACAATCTAGAAGCTTCTTAAACTGGACCGGTGCATAGTGGCAGCCCAATTGGCTATGACTGAGACTATGATGACAGGTGATGGGTCTCCAAAGTGAATAAAGAACGTGTTAGAACAATTTTTTATATTTTTCAAGAGCTCAAGGAACTCTTCCAAAACAAGCATTGTAATTAGTCAATTGAGTTGGTACCAGGTTCAAAACTTGTTAATCAACGTGTAACGAACCGGCCGGTCATTTTGAGAGTTAGAGCCCAGATCCCCTAATAACTGATTTCCCCACGTTTGTTTCTACTTTTGAGACTTGTCGGAGTGATTAGCTATGAAATTCGGAGAGTTTTGGGACACTTAGTCCCTAATTATGAGTTAAGCTTTAGAAATTGGACCGTAGTCAGAACTGTGTGAAGACGGGTCCAGAATGGAATTCTGTCAACTCCGTTAGCTCCGTTGAGTGATTTCGGGGTTAGAAGCGTGTCTGGAATGTGGTTTCGAGGTCTGTAGTAGAGTTAGGCTTGAATTGGCGAAAGTTAGAATTTTGGCGATTTCGGCCAATAGGTGAAATTTTGATATCCGACTCAAAATGGGATTCCGAAAGTGGATGTAGGTCCGTAGTGTCATTTGTGACATGTGTGTCAAATTTCAGGTCATTCGAAATAGTTTTGACATGTTTCGGCATCGTTGTGGATTTTGGAAAAATTCTAAGTTTTTAGGCTTGAATCCATGTATAATTTGTGATTTTTGGTGTAATGTGATGTGGATTGGAGGCTCGACTAAATTCTAATGAGGTATTAGGACTGGTTGGTGGTTTTGGTTGAGGCTCAGGGGCCTCGGGTGGGTTTCAGATGCTCAAACGGGAAGATTTTTTACTTAAGCCTATAGCTGAAGTTGCTGGTTTTGGTGTCTCGCTCCTGCGGAAGGGCAGCCGCAGGTGCGGACACGCACATGTGCGGTCCAATTGGCCGCAGAAGCAGAAATCGCTGGGTAGAAATAGGCAATTCGAGGGTTTGGACTTCATAATTTCTAAAATCAATTGGAGCTCGGGATTTGGTGATTCTGTGAGGATTTTGAAGAGGAGATCAATAGGTAACGATTCCTAATCCTATTTCCCTTGTATTTCATCAATCTATAGTGAATTCTTCAATCTAATTAGGAAGAAATGATGGGAAAGTGTTTGAAAATGAGAGAAAGGTCCCCCAATTGAGAATCCGAGTTTTGAGTGAGATTTCGTCGGGTTTTGATGATTTTTGGTTGAGGGTACTCGTGAGTGAATGGGTGTTCGAAATTTATGACTTTCACTCAATTCCGAGTCGTATTACAGGAGACTTTCTGGGGAATTTCCCTAATTTCGCGCTTAGGATTCAAATTTATTTGTTGAACTAGTTTCTTGTAAATGGTATTCACATTATGAAACTTATTTGAATAGATTCGGGCCATTCGGAGTTTGGTACTCGTGGAAGAACGTGATTCCGGGTTGATTTGAGCAGTCGAGGTAAGTGGCTTGCCTAACTTTGTGTTGGGGACTTCCCCATAGGATATTTGATGCTAAATGTTGTGTGGGCGCCGTGTACGTGAGGTGACGAGTACGTACACGGGCCGTTGTTTCAAAAATATCATTTTCTTCCTTACTAAAACATAAATTATTTTCACTTCTATGAACTTGCTCTCATATGATATGTTGTTTAGTTTAGATTTGGAAAGCATGCTTACGTGCTTAATTGTCTACTTGATTTTATGTTTAGTTAAGCCTTATATGCCTTATCTGTGATTAGTATAAACCGTGTGATTTGGATGTTATGCTTGTCATTCATCCTGCATAGCATATTTAAATTGGGACTACGGACGTATTTTGGGAGATCCCCCTGTACTGCATATTTATTTTGGGACTACGGAAGTATTCTGGGAGATCCCCCTGTACTGCATATTTATTTTGGGACTACGAACGTATTCCGGGAGATACCCCTGTACTGCATAATCATTTGGAACTACGGGATGATATCCCGGGAGATTCCACTTTGTGATATATATATATATAT
>ML426736.1:647-59511 GCA_005239525.1 Nicotiana knightiana | reverse complement strand
TATATATGTGTGTGTGTGTGTGTGTGTGTGTGTGTATGTGTGTGTGTGTGTATGTGTGTGTGTTGGATAGGGCTGCTTGCCGCAGCAGTTTATATGGTACCTGATGAGTGAGAGTGCTGAGTGTGAGCATCGACTTATGAGAGTAGAGTCACGAGTGACTGAGAGGCTTGCCCAAGAGGCTTTATTTGTGAGTGACACTGTGCCCGAGTGGCTGATATTTTTATGAAACTACTGCTTTCACTTTTCTTTACACTTAGCCTCTTTGATAAATGTTGACTAACGTTTTATACAAGTTTATACGGAAAAAAAAAACTAGAGTTCGTTGATATTTTTGGTAAATATGGACTCTTGACTTGATCTATTAACTTTACTGGTACTTATTTTTATGAAACTATAAAGTTTAAATGCTCGTCACTGCACTCAAGTTTTTAGATACTTTGGTTACTTACTGAGTTGGCGTACTCACGTTACTCCCTGCACCTCTATGTGCAGATCCAGGTACCAGACCATCTCACTAGTCGATTTTCGGACGTGCTTGGAGTTTGTTCGAGGATCGAGGTAGCTGCTCAGCATCCCCAGCTCACCTCATTTCTTTTCATTAGTTCATAGTTTTGTCTTTTGTACTTCAGTCTTTTGTAGTGGCAAGTCACCTTATTGTACATCGTATTTATAGTCCTAGATGCTCATGAAAGTTGGCTCCAGGTTTTGGGGTAGTGTATAAATTGTTTATCTCATTTTGCTATTTTAATCTGCTAGTCTTGGAAATTATGAAATATTATGATAGTCTGTAATGGTTGGCTAGCCTAGTTCTGTGATAGGCGCCATCACGACCGGTTTAGGATTTGGGGTCGTGACATCATGGTCTAAGGACGTAATTCTCACCGTCCAAAAACGATCTCCATGGTCCAACAGGAATTTTCATCATGTTTAAATTTATGCGATAATCTATATGCATGCATTGTATCTTGGGTTTGCAGGTAATCCGGGAGGTAACCGTTCTCATAATGAGAGCAATCTTTGCTCCAATTTCCATTCAACGTTCATATCCTTCAATTATTTCAAACGCAACCGATCACCGTCTGTTACCCATTCTCATCTGATACCCGCTCAAATATCTGTAACCATTCTCATTTTGTTCTATCCAGAATATTTAGTCTGTTCTTACAACAATTCCATCGGTTTATTCCACCGTCGAATCCAGAACTACACATGTCCTGATTCCTGTAAAACAAGGAATATGTAGGCAGCTCAGAAACCAGAGTGCGGCCTATATTTTTCAAATCACACCATTCGGTCAAAATCGATCATTATTTTTTTACCCGACAACTCTTTCATCCTTACTGGGTAAAGAGGGGCAGCTGTTGATACCTAATTTTTTCCTCATATTTTTAAAACATATATTCTTTACCTGACAACTCTTTCATCCTTATATAGTGCACATGCATCATCATTTGATTTAAAAGCATGAACAAGCATTTTTCATAATTTTTTATAATTTTTGGAGGCTTTAAATCAATTTATTTCTGTATTTTTATTATATAAATACCCATTAATTACCTTACAAATTATTTGTATGATGATTTTATCATCTAAACTCATCATTTACACCCATATTAGGTTTTAAATATTTAGTACATCTGTTATAATTACATTTGCATTTTAAAGGCTAAAATTGCATATTTTGCAATAATAGCCTATATGTATTTATAATTACTTTATTTATGAAAAAATAAACTTTTTATATTTTTATAACGTTAAATAATTGTTTTTATTTATTTTATTCACAAATGATATTTTGTTATTTATTTATTATTTTTTACAAATTATTTATTGGTTAAATTTGGGTATTTAAAATATGGCCCCAATTTTAATTGATTTCGGACCTAAGACTACCCAAACCAACACAATTTTCCTAAGCCCAATACCCTTACCCACTTCATTAAAACTGACCCAGTCCGCTTAATGATCAAAGACTCATAAAAAATCACTCCCTTTCCTTATATCTCTGTCCCCTAAACCCTAACCTTAATTTCCCAAATTCGTCGCCCTTATTTCCCCTCCTCTGATGAACCCTAATTTTGCCGCTTCACTCAGATCCCCCAAAATCCCATTCCTAGTGGGATTCTTTCCATGTTACCTTATCATTCGGTGTTTTTCCTTATTTGGTGCTATGTTACGAAGTAACTTAGGTACTTGCCTAAACATGGCAAGTACCCCGCTTTGATTCTGTCCAAATATTTGTTTGCCTCTTGAATCTGGACAACCTTGAGTCCAAACACATTAGTTTCCCTCATATGTCGCTGATTCGTACTAAACCCTAAAGGTTAGGGTTCAGATTCTCTTTGATTCGAACCTAAACTGGTTCAAACTTTGATATTTAGCATTTTTCCGTCTATGTTCACTCTATTACTTACGAATCTGCTTATTTTTGTCGATTCCCTTCACTTACCTAAATTTAGGGTTTTAGACTCTTTTACTTGAAACAAATCTAGTTCGATTTTAGGTTTCCTTGAATAATCTCCTATCTATGTTTATTTTTATGCTAATATGTGATTCTTGCCTTTATTTTCTGCCGATTTTGTGGTTTACCTAAATTTAGAGTTTCAGACCCTTTTACTTGAACTAAAACTGGTTCAATCCTATGTTTCTTTTGAATAATCCATGTCTATGTTCATTTCTTATGTTAATACATGATTCTTTGCCATTATTATCTGTTGATTTTGGGATTTACCTAAATTAAGGTTTCTGATCCTTTTACTTGAACCAAATCTGGTTCGATTCAGTATTCCTATTTTATAAATAATCTCTTGTATATGTTCATTATATGCCTTATGTGATTCTTTACCTTATTTTCTACTGATTTTGTGTATCTTCACCTAAAATTTGGGTTTCAATTCTACTGATTTGAGCACTTGCCTTTTAGTATTTTAAGTAACTATTTTCTATGCTCTAATCTTGGCATTATTTAAACCCCTCCTGACTCCCCTTTGAACAAAAGAGATTCAGAGTTCGAAACCTTTTCACTACTCTAAACAAAAGTTGTGTACTCTTACTCTCTTGAGCAATCTTATTCTGTGTTTTGATTCCTGGCCAGCTGAAAGCCAATGCCAGAAATCTCCAAGTTTTTGCTTCTGTTTCGTGATATTTGCTATATTGTTGGATTCCTTTCTTCCCTGTTTCATCTTAACTGGTGAGTTATTGAATCCTCTGTCATTTCATTATGATTATTTGCTCAATGTGTTACTGCTATTAGACCATGTTATCCTAAATGCTATTACTTGTAGTTAAGACATGTTGAACTTAGTTTGAATTGATTAATGAAATTTGCCTAACTATGTGTTATTGAGGACCATCTTTTAGAGTTAAGTTTGTTATAAGCATGCTTTCATAGCTTTCCCTAAGGACTGGTTAGCCATGCATAGATGTGTGCCTTAACATATTTATAAGTTTGTTTGTTGAACCTGTTATAATATGGCATGTTTGGTTCTGTTCTTACTATATTATGATGCTTCTACTAACTGTCTTAATCAGTTCCTGACCTACTGCTAATCAATGTTTCCCTTTCTATGACTTAGTCTGATCTAAAATCTCTATTATCATTATGAATCTGCTTATGAACTAGCCTTACTAGCATGTGATTGATTTTAATTTCTAAAACTTGATTAAGTATGCTTAGGTTCAAATATGTTTTCTAGTTGTTTGTATATGTTCTATATGTTATTCTATCCTTTAGTGTATCCCCTAATCCCATCCTGCTCTATCTGATCCTCCTATATCCTCATTCTTTGCTGGCTGAAAGCCAAAGCTATTTAGGTTTTGTCCTATGACCTCCCTAGTGTGAGCACTGCTCATGGTTCATGTGAGACCCTTGTGAACTCTGACACACAGGATTTGGTCCCTATTATTCCTTGAACTATTTCAGATCAATTTCTCTAGTGTGAGCACTGCCCTGGGTTCTTGAAGCTCTTGGGAAATCTGACACACTGGAGCTAATGTGAGTTGAAGGCCTAGGCTGTCCAGGTGTATTTGGGCCTGCTGTAGGCTCCCTTCTGTTTTACTTATTTTGTAATTCATTCATTAAATTCTGGTCTATAATAATTATTTGTAATAACAATTCTGGTGTATTAGTAAAATGGGAAAGGGTTCTTATTTTATATTTGCTATAAAGTGGGGTAGAAATCCTGCATATAGGATTAATGTTATGTTGTTGAATGTTATATGTTAGAAATCATGCCTCTAGGTTTCTTATTATGTGCAGTCATTATGTGCTAGCAACCACGTCCATAGGCTCAATGTTTGGTTCAATTATGTTCTATTGCAGACCATGCCTATAGAAACGGTATGATCCAATATGTGTAGGAATACCTTCTTGCATACTATTTCGTTCAGATTATAGAAATCATGTCTATAGGATTTAAAACTGTTTGGATTATATAAAATCATGTCCATAGGATTTAAAACTGTTCGGATTATAGAAATCATTCCTATAGGATCTAAAACCGGATCAAGTTAGATGCGGAGGCCAATTTGAGCCATACATGTTTCTATTTGAAAGTCCTAACTTGTTTTGTATGTCGCCTAGTTTTCTCCTTTTGAGCAACCTAAGTTAAGGTCTAGAACCACCCAGAAATAGAGGTCCAAATTCCTCCTGGACCATAGGCATGGGACGGGTAGTGGACGCATAGGGTACGACTTAGAATTGATTAGAGCGCATTAGGTAAATACCTTAAAGATAGTAATTGGGTAGCAGGAGATGATAGTTTGTGCCCGCTGAATAATATGAGTAACACCCCGCCTTGAGGGAGTTAGGAAGTATTATTTATGTTGCATGGGGTGATCATTTAGGCTAAAAACCTTAGGACCCTCCATTTCTGTTTTAAATAAATCATTTATTTTATTTTTCCAAATTGCTTCCTTTCCCTTAGACTAATTCACATGATTTGAGTTCAGCTGGGACCCACCGTTGTGGACCTCGAGGAGTGTCTAACACCTTCTCCTCGAGGTAATTTGAGCCCTTACCCGATCTTTGGTGAGGCAAACTAGTAAACCCGAGTCATTTGCAAATAGGTGCCTTAACGCACCTTAATCCGTTAGGTGGCTACTCTCTCTTTTAATAACCCTTCCTTTTAGAGTTGTCAATGTCGAAACCCTATTTCGCGAGAAAAAGGGGTGCGAGACACCCCCTTGTTTATGTGCATGTTATTCACACTTAACATAGATCAACGTGGTTTGTACCTAAATAGTTATTAAGACTTGTATAGATTCTCATATTTTTTAATAAGACTCTACAACTATATAATCCACATAGTCTGAAGTTTGGTCGGGACCCATATTTTTGGACTTCGAAGAATGCCTAACACCTTCTATTTGAGGTAATTTAATCCCTTACCCGATCTTTGGTGATGTTGATTTGTCCAGCAGAGTTATTTTCAAATAGGTAACCTAACGCACCTTAAAAATCGTTAGGTGGAGACTCTTCTCTTTTAATACCTCCTTTAAAAGAGTTTTCACACGTCGAAACTCGCTTTCGCGAGAAATTGGTATGCGACACTCGTCACCTTGCATACACGGCTTTCACATAAAACAATTAGCACAAACAAACTAATTTCTAAGGGGTAGTTCCCCCACACAAAGTTAGGCAAGATACTTACCTCAACTAGGCCAACTCAACCCTCGAAAATAGTCTTTCCCCTAAAATTCGCCTCCCCATACCTCAACTCTAACAAAAATTGACTTAATATCATCAAACAATGCAAGGAAAAATAATTATAATATATAAAGTTATGATCTTTACACTTTTTTCAAAAAGTCAACAAAAGTCAATTCGGGACCCGCCCGGTCAAAACCCGGGCCCAAGTACAAATTTTGACTACTCATAATCCCACGAGTCTGTATATGCGATTAGTATCAAAATCCGAGTTCAAATCTACTCTGAAAACTCTATTTTTAATTTTTGAAAAACTTGATAAAGTTTCAGAAATTTTCACTTTGATTCACATGTTTTTTTATGTTTAATCCAAGATACAATCATGAAATATAGTTGAAAATCGATTAGAATCACTTACCAAATATTTGTAGGTGAAAATCCTCTCTCCAAATCGCCTCCCACTGTGTCTAGGGTTCTAAAAATTGTGAGAAATGAGGTGAAATCCTGACTTCCAAGCCCTTATGACCAACTGCAGATGTCGCATTTGCGACACAAGGTTCGCATTTGCAAACATTCGCAATTGCGAATCATGGTTTACATTTGCGAACCCTTAACACCTCAAGAAAAGTCGCACTTGCAACAAAGGCTTCGCAATTGCAAAGCCGACCACTATCCAAATGCGACCAAATGATCGAAATTGCTAACTAGCACCTAGGCATGCTGACTTCGCAAATGCAAAGGGGAATCCGCATTTGCGACATCTAAAAGCCCCTTGTCACCTTACGAGGCTAGTGCTCGCAATTGCGACAAAGCAATTTGATTTTCAGTACAAACCATTCCAAATCATGTCTGAAACTCATCTGAGCCCTCGGGGCTCCAAACCAAACATCCACACAAGTCTAAAAATATCATATAAACTCGCTCGCACAATCAAAACACAATAATAACATCTAGAACTACGAATCGAACACTAAACACATGAATTTCAATCAAGAACTTCTATAATTGCAACTAAGTGTCCGAATCAATTCAACTCCAAATCATACCAAATTTTACAGACAAGTTCTAAATAGCATAACCAACCTATTCCAAGTCCCAAAATCAGATTCCGAACTCGATATCTAAAAGTCAACCTACGGTCAAACTTTTCAACTTCAAATTGCCAAATTTCAGCAAATCAACCTACGGACTTCCGAATTCGATTTCGGACATACGCACAAGTCCAAAATCATCATATAAAGCTATCGGAGCCATAAAAATATCGTTCCTGAGTCATTTTCACAAAAGTCAACCATTTGTCTACATAAACAACTTAGGCTTCTAAGCCAAGAATTAATGGGTCCAAATCAACCAGAAATCTTCCCGGAACAAAAGTAATCAACCCCGTAAGTCATAAAACCACACACATGTTTAAATTATCAAAGAGAAAATGGGGCACAGTTACACAAAACGACCGATCGGGTTGTTACACAAATGCTAACCAATCTCTTTTCCTTCTCTTCTAGCGACTTAAGTGCTTTCAGAGGTAAAGGTTCAACAAAATTTAATTAAGAACAAAAGGGGTTCGGCTTGTAATGTAGGTACCAAAGAAAAGGTTTATAGGCTCAAATGGGCTAACAAAGGATGATTTAATCACTGGTAAGCCAGTAGCTCAGAGGTCAATCAAAGGAACGCCTATATCATTTTATAAACTCACAAAGCTTACTTATTTCACTTTAACTCACACAAGGGTCAAGTCTAGGCTAGCAAGGGACGACACAGAGTACAACCAAATATCTCACCTTACACAATTCAGGATAGCTCAAACCCGACTATCAAGTTAAAGAAACTAAGCACAATAATCATAAAATTCAACCACATAGGAAGTACATAATATGAGTCAAAAGATGAGTCCAAGAGTCAAAATAAAGTCATAGAAAGTCAAATGCTCCAGCTCTAATCAACGTATACCCAGTAAGTATCTAGTCTAACCTCGAAGAAGTAGTGACGAGGGGTCGACATCGACACTTAGTAGTGGTCAATAAGTAAAGTGCAAGAATTATAAATGGATATGAAATACAATAGTAACAATGGGATAAGAAACAACAAATACCGTGATTCTTTAACAAAATATCAATGTAAAATCCCCAAATATCACATGTTATTTCAATAAATAAGAACCATCAAGTAAATATCAATTCTTAAGTCATGAAGGAAATATCAGGTATATTCTGACTCCAAGCAATACTACGCAAGAGATATGCCGAGGTCATACGGCTCGATCCATAATAATTGTGTACATACACTACCGAGGAGATTCGATCCATGGATGCATCACAATATATATTGCCGAGGAATTCCGACTGGTCCACATGAATAGAGAAACTCTTCGAACTATGGGTCATACAATTACAACACTAGGATAGGCACATAAAGAAGTATAATTTTCTATCAATAATCGAATATTCAGCCAAAACTCGAAGTACCAAAGCTCGGCCTAACATAATCCCAAATCAAATTTCAATTATAAATTCAAGAAATTAGATTAGCAAGTTGGGTTCAAATAATACCAATATTGCATTGATAAAGTCCTAAGTCTACCCGGATAGAAACATGATTTTAGCTACGTACAGATTCTCGTCACTTCGTGCATACGTAGCACCCACACATATTAACAAATAACCATTTAAACACCTACAAGAATAATTCTTTCTTACAAGGTTAGGCAAGAGACTTACCTTGTTTTCAAGTCCTCTTCTGGATCCTCAAACCACACTAATTGACTCAAAATAACAAAGTTATACCAACTAATCATTATATGCTCAAAAGTTCATAATTCATCTATTAGAGCAATTACCCAACCCAAATCGGAAAGTTCCTAAAAGTCACCCCCGGGCCCACATGCTTGGATTCCAAAACATTTCGTAGAATAATATACCATGACCGTATGAACTCAAATATATAATTTCTACTCAATTCCATAACCAATTTCGTGGTCTAATCCCATTTTTACCAAACCCTAGGTTTGCAATATAATCCCATAATTTTTACAATTTCTATGTTAAAATATACCCATAATCTATGTATTAAACTCACATTAGGTAGAAATCACTTACCTTCAATTGTTAGGTGAAAATCCCTCTCCAAGAAGCTCTAAAATCGGCCAAACCAATGTGAAATGACAGAAAATGAGCCTAAGTCCTAATTTTAAAACATGTTTCTGCCCAGTGGTCCTTCTTCGCGATCACGAAAAGGCCCTCACGATCGTGAAGGAAAAATCTGTCAAGGCCCAGAAAAGCCTCTTCACAAACGTGACCCGGTCCTCGCGATCGCGAAGGCTAGATCAACCAAAGCTTCACGAACGGGACCTTCCTTTCACGAACGCAAAGGGCAACGACCCGCTGATCCTCAAACCTAACCCTTTTTTTTGCTAACACGGACCTCCCATCGCGACGCAAAGGCCACATGTCATAAACCTTCGCGAATGCGACCCCATGATCACGAATATGAAGAACAAAAACAAACCTGTCCCAAATCCTTATTCACAAATGCGTGTCACCCTCCATGTTCGCGAAGAAGGAAACCAGTACCAGCAATTTCTGCAATTTGCACTTAGCTTCGGGTGGTCTAAAACGCACCCAAGCCACTCGAGACTCCGTCTCAAATGCACCAACAAGTTCATAAACATAATTCACACCTACTCTAAGCCTCAAAACATATAAAAAACGTTGAAACTAAGAATCGCACCCTAAAACCAAATTAATCAACTTATGAACATCAAACTTTTTTATCTAGCTCCGACCGCGACGAATCATACTTAGACAACTCAGAACGATGCCAAATTTTATGCAATGGTCACAAATAGCCATACAAACCTATTCCTAGGCTCGTAATCCCAAATGAACGTCGATAACACAAAAGTATAATTCAAACCAAATTTAAGAAACTCTAAAACCATCAAGGCGCCAACTTTCAACATTAAGCGCTGAAACGCTCCCGAATCACCCGAAACTCGATCCGAACACACGCCCATGTCCAAAATTATCATATGAACCTGTTGAAACCATCAAATTTCGGTTCCTAAGTTGTTTACTCAAAATGTTGACTCAAGTCAAACTTGGCCACCTTAGTCCACTATTATGAAACTAAGAGTTCTGAATTTAACCCGAACCCTTCAAAAACTAAACCAATTATCCCCACAAGTCATAAAATAGTAAAAGCACATACGGAAAGTCTTAAACAGGGTAACGAGGATTTAGAAAGCAAAATGACCGGTCAAATCATTACATTTATAACATTTATATAACGGTCATATCTTAAAATACTTCTTATCCGGCTACAGGTTCATATCTGGTGTCACCATGGTTGAGTCACTGCCTACTGGTCATCCTTGACACATGTCTCTTTCTAAGCTACCAAACTCTTGAATCAGATTTTACCGTATATAGATAATACCCCCACTTTCCGTTTACTCACTGTGATGTGATTGGGAAGTGAAAGATTTTATCATTTCCACCCTCGTTACTGCCTCATTAAAAACCTTATCGGAAAAACTAAATCGGGACAAAAACTGGAAAAAGGAAAAAAGAGTGCAGAACTTAGGGATTCAGATGAAAACTCCACCACTTATTATTCTTTCGTTGATGACCGATTGGTGCTGAAGAAGTATTATCATCACAAAAAGCTTGATCTCGACTTTTTAGTGTTCACTCGGAACTTTAATCTTTGAACTTTGATTCTTAGGTTTTCAGTTGTACCCGAAAACTTTTCTTTGATTTTTGACTCTTGAGATTTTAGTTGTACCCACGTTTATAACCTCACAGCCTTAGAGATCGAAGATGATCAAGAATTTTGTACCTCTGGTTTTGATAAAGTACGGAAATTCCATCTGGTTAACTTTGCGACGGGAAAATAAGGCATCCGGCCTTTAGACATTTGATTGGATGGCTTTATAAGAGAGGGCTCTTATGTTTACACTGCTTATGAATAGGCAGCAGAAGAATTTACCAAGGGTCTTAATCGCTCAAGCTCCGGTAAAAGTGAGTACCGTGTTAAAGCCTTTTTTTAGGGTTTCGCCAAATTTCTTTTACAAGACTGATCCTATCTCATGTGGAGCCAAATCATTTTCCTTCACAACTGTAGTGTAAGTTGCAATGTTTTCTGGTGAATCTGATGTTCCATCATATTGTGAAATATCTAGCATCTTGAATCTCTATGGCATCAACTCCGGAGCCGTACTAGGTTTGAATGGCAACTAAAACTTTTTCGAGTTCGGGCCCTTTAGGAACGGAGGTGCTCCGGAATCTGATCTATCCTGTAACGACCAGGCCGGTTGTTCCGAGAGTTATATAGCTGGTTCCCCCACTTATACTTATTTATTTATTGTTCAATGGTGTTGAGTTGTATTAAGTTGGTAGGTTTGGGCCTGGAGTAGTTTTGGAGTAAAATGAGACACTTAGTATCTTAGTTAGAAAGCTAAGTTAGAAAAGTCAACCGGAAGTTTACTTATGAGTAAACGAACTCGAAATTGGATTTTTATGATTCGGTTAGCTTTGTTGGGATATTTTAGACTTAGGAGTGTATCTGGAATGTAATTTGGATGTCCGTGGTAGAATTAGACTTGAATTTGTGAAATTTGAAAATTTGGAGATTTTGCTCGGCAGTGGAAAATTAGGTATCGGAGTCTGAATGGAATTCCGGAAGTTGGAGTAGGTTTGTAGTGTCGTTTGTGATGTGTGTGAAAAATTTGAGGTCATTCGGACGTGGTTTGATAGGTTTCAGCGTCGTTAGTGAATTTTGAAAGTTTAGAAGTTCTTAGGCTTGAATTCGAGGTTGATTTGGTGTTTTGGTGTTATTTTGGGTGCTCCGAAGGTTCGACTAAGTTTGAGTAGTGATATATGACTTGTTGGAATTATTGGTTGAGGTCTCGAGGGGCTCGGGATAATTTCAGATGGGTATCAGGGAGTTTGGAATTGGGAAAATGCAGTTGAAGGCTGCTATTACTGGTGTGTCCGCACCTACAAATTGGGAATCGCAGGAGCGAGCTTGAGGTGAAGGTGCGCAGAGGAACCGCAGGTGCGGCGCGGTAAGGCGACCGCATAAGCGGAGGCTAGCGAGTTAATAAAAATCTACAGAAGCAGAAATTTATCCGCATATGCAGTTTGCGCAGGTGCGAAGATGGGGTAGCAGGTGCGGAACCCCTGGGCAGAAACTATATAAGCCACACTTCACGAATTTTTGCCCTTTCTTCACCATTGTTGGCCGATTTTTTATCTTTGGGTAGTGAAATTCAAAGGAGAAACAAGAAATATCAGTGAGGTAAGCTACTTGGGTTTATTTACGTGTGTTTATAATGATTTCCCACTGTTTAGTCATGAAATTGGTAGGAATTTAAGGTGAAGTTGAGGGAGTTAGGACTTTAGTTTTGGAGAGTTTGAGGTGAGGATTTGAGAGACCAAACGGAGTCGGAATTTGATGAATTTTATATGGTTAGACTCGGCAATGAACGAGGTTTCTAGTACTGCAATTTTTGATGGGTTTCGAGACGTGGGCTTGGGCCCGGGTTTTAGCCTAATTCGGATTTTTGGCCTATTTTTGTAGTTTTTCTTGTGGAATTAGATTCTTTAGCCTATGTTGATAGTATTATTCTTATTATGGATAGATTCGGAGCTTTTGGAGACCGAGTCGAGGGACCAGGGCATCCCAGAGTAGGATTTTATTCTGTTAAGGTAACTAACAATTTTAACTCTGGTTTTGAGGGTATAAACCTGAAGAATTTGATATCATGTGATTGTTTGGAGGTGATACCCATGTTAGGTGACGGGCGTGTGGGTGTACACCGCAAGGGATTGAGACTTGGTCCGTCTCGTGAGGCTGTGAGGCCTAATAGCCATTATCTATGTTATGTATTTACATGTTGTCGAACTTGACGGACTTCATGTTAGAGATCATGCTTAGGCTTTATTCATGCTCACATTATTTGCACTCAGTCATAGAAGTTATTGTACATGTTTACCTCAGTCTCTATTATTTTGCTGATATGTTGTAATACTTGATTTGGGTTGTGTTCCCTTATTTGTTGAGAATTGTGAGGCTAGAGAGGTACATGACTGAGTGAGGCCGAGGGCGTGTTGTGAGATATTTGATTTTAGCACGTGAGTTTTCCGTGCAGCATGTGAGTTGTCCGTGCGAATCCAGATTGTACTATAGAACGTGAGTTGTCCGTGCAGCACGTGAGTTGTCTGTGCGGATCCAGATATTTATATTATGGCACTGAGTTGTACGTGCAGCACTGAGTTGTCAGTGCAGCACTAAGTTGTCTGTGCTTAGCGCTTGGGCTGTAAGAGTCCCTCCGGAGTCTGTACACCCCTAGTGAGCACATGTACCTATTGAGAGTGTACATTGAGGGCTGAGTGATGGAGTGACATTACTGAGAGGTTTTATTTACTTTTGATGTTGTTGCATTTACCTGTTAATTGCCTTGTAGCTTTTGTTGATTTATGAAAATTACCTGCTTACTACTGTTTATCCTTAATTGTGAAAAGAAATAATTGGATTGTTCTGCTTAGCTCGTCACTAATACTCAGTTCCTTAGTTATATTTGTTACTACTGAGTTGGTTGTACTCATACTACACCATGCACTTTATGTGCAGATCCAGGTGAGTTAGAGCGTGGCGATCGTTGAGTTCAGGCCGGCTATCTTTGGAAATTGCAAGGTAGCTGCTAGCGTTCGCAGGACCTTGTTACTCCTTTTATCATCTATTTCTTCTTTTGGACTGCATTGATAGTTAGACAGTTTATATATCTTAGTTCATAGATTTAGACGCTCATGACTTAGTGACATCCCGATGTTTGGGGCTTATTTTCGTATTTTTAGATTATTTATATTCAGAGTTAGCTTGTTTATGAGAAAATTAAAATATTGGAAATGTTTTATTAAATTCTTATAATCAAACTGGTAGTAATATTTTGGGAAGTAGGCTTGCCTTGTATCACGATAGGCATCATCACGACCTGGGTTAGAATTGGGTCGTGACAAGTTGGTATCAGAGCATAGGTTACATAGATCTCACGAGTCATGAGCGGGTTTAGTAGAGTCTTGCAGATCGGTACGGATACGCCTATACTTATCTTAGAGAGGCTGCAGAATCTTTAGGAAAATTTCACATTCTTGAATTCATGTCGTGCGTTCTGTGTATTCTAGTAACTAAACATCTGTTATTTCATTCTCTCACATATGGTGAGGACTCGTGCTACCGGTCAAGAGGGACAGCCACCAGCACCACCAGCTTGTGTTGCGAGATGCCGAAGCCACAGTAGAGGCCGTGTAGGGGCGGAGACACTGCCAGTGCAGCAGCTGGGGCAGCACCTACAGATCCCCCAGTTGTCCCCGCTCAGGACCAGGTTCCAAAGGTAGAGGTTCCGGCGAGACCAGCCCAGGCACCACCTATGCCTATTGTTATTCCAGGCCTTTAGGAGTCCCTGGCCCAGATTCTATTGATATGTATGGGTCTTGCTCAGGCGGCTTCAGTTACTACAGCCGCAGCTACTTCTCAGGCTGAAGGAGACACTCAGACTCCCGCCACATGCACACCTGAGCAGGTTGTTCAGGGACTACAGACGTCGGGGGCACCTCCAGCCCAGTCGGTTGCAGCTGCTCAGGACTATGTAGCTCCTGTGATGCCAAAGGATGAGAAGCGTAGATTGGAGAGGTTTGGGAGGCTCCAGCCTCCGTCATTTAGTGGTGCTGAGGGTGAGGATGCACAAGGTTTCTTGGACAAGTGTTAGAGGATGCTTCGGACCGCGGGTATTCTGGAGACCAGTGGGGTCTCATTCAGTACTTTCCAGTTCTCTGGGGCTGCACTTAGTTGGTGGGAGTCTTACGAGAGGCATAGGCTGGTTGGCGTAGCGCCCCTTACTTGGCAGTTCTCTGTTCTCTTCCTGGAGAAGTTTGTACCTGAGTCCCGCAGAGAGGAGTTGCGCAGGCAGTTTGAGAAGCTTTGCCAAGGTGAGTTGTCTGTTACCCAGTATGAGATGCGATTCTTCGAGTTGGCTCGTCATGCGGTCTGGTTGGTTCCTATAGACCAAGAGAGGATCAGGATGTTTATAGATGGCCTCAGTTTTTAGCTTCGATTGCATATGACCAGAGAGAGAGAGAGAGAGAGTAACTGGCGCTACCTTTGATGAGGTTGTCAACATAGCTTGACAGATTGAGATGGTTCGTGATCGGGAGAGGGTTGAGAGGGAGCTAAGAGGCCTCGTGGTCAGGGTGGATTCAGTGGTGCTCCTTAGGGAGGTCAGTTCTAACAGGGCAGAGGCCGTCCATTCAGACCTGCTCAGTCAGCTCGCCCATTTCACCGTGGTGCATCATCTGGCCCTGGTTCTCACAGTCATTATTAGGGTCAGTCATCATTCAGTGCACTGCCAGCCAAGGTTCTCATCATGCCCCGTCCACTCAGGTATCGTCGGGTAGTTCTTTTGGACATCAGGAGCAGCAATATCGTCTGAGGAGGGGTTGTTTCGAGTGTGAGGATTTTGGCCACATTATGAGATATTTCCCTAGCCTGTTGGGTGGGACTCCACAACGGAGTACTCGACCGATGGCACTAGCATCGTTCCTCCACCACCCACTCAGCTAGCTAGGGGTGGAGCTCAGCCAGCTAGGGGTGGAGCGCAGGCAGCTAAGGGTCGCCCGAGAGGGAGAGGCAGAGCAGGGGGTGGTCAGGCCCATTTCTATGCCCTCCACCTAGGCTACACACTATTACTTCAGATGCTGTGATCACAAGTATTGTCTCCATATGTCACACATATGCCTATGTATTATTTGACCCTGGTTCTACATATTTATATGTTTCATCATACTTTGCTCATTTTCTAGATATGCCCCATGAGTTATTAGTTACACCTATTTATGTATCTACTCCTGTAGGCGACACTATTGTTGTGGACCGCGTGTATCGGTCATGTGTGGTGTCTATTGGGGGTCTGGAGACCCGAGTGGATTTGTTGTTGCTTAGCATGGTTGATTTCCATGTGATATTGGGCATGGATTATCTATCTCCATGTCATGTTGTTTTAGATTGTCACACCAAGACCATGACATTAGCGATGATGGAATTTCTGAGGGTAGAGTGGAGTGGTTCTATAGATTATGTGTCGAGTAGGGTGATTCCGTATGTGAAGGCTCAGCGTATATGTGAGAAGGGTTGTTTTTCTTACTTGTATTTTGTGAGGGATGTTAGTGAAGAGACTTCCACTATTCATTCAGTTCTGGTGGTACTTGATTTTTTGGATGTATTTCCAGCAGACCTGCCAGGCATGCCGCCCGACCGGGACATTGACTTTGGTATTGATTTGGTGCCGGGAACTCATCCCATTTCTATTCCACCTTATCGTATGGAACTAGCGTAGTTGAAAGAATTGAAAGAACAACTTCAGGAACTCCTAGATAAGGGGTTTATTCGGCCTAGTGTGTCACCATGGTGTGCGTCGGCTCTTTATCTGAAGAAGAAGGATGGTTCCATGAGAATGTGTAGACTACAGGCAGTTGAACAAGGTCAGAGACAAGAACAAGTATCCTTTGCCTCGTATTGATGATTTATTTGACCAGCTCCAGGGCGCGAAGGTGTTCTCTAAGATTGACTTGAGGTTCAGGTACTATCAGCTAAAGATTCGGGATTCAGATATTTCTAAGATGGCTTTCAGGACCCGTTATGGCCATTATGAGTTCTCGGTGATGTCTTTTGGGCTAACCAATGCCTCAACAGCGTTCATGCATTTGATTAACAGTGTATTCCATCCATATTTGGATTTTTTCATTATTGTGTTCATTGATGACATCCTGATGTACTCCCGTAGCCAGGAAGAGCACGCTCAACATTTGAGGATTGTATTACAGAGATTGAGGGAGGAGATGCTTTATGCAAAATTCTCCAAGTGTGAGTTTTGGCTCAGTTCTATAACATTCTTGGGGCACGTGGTGTCCAGTGAAGGTATTCAGGTGGATCCTAAGAAAATAGAGGTGGTGCAGAGTTGGCCTAGACCGTTCTCAACTACAGAGATTAGGAGCTTCCTGGGTTTGGCAGGCCATTACCGTCGTTTCGTACAGGGATTATCATCTATTACTTCGCCCTTGACCAAATTGACCCAAAAGGGTGCTCCATTCAGGTGGTCGGACGAGTGTGAAGAGAGCTTTCAGAAGCTCAAGGATGCTTTGACCGCAGCTCCGGTGTTCGTTCTGCCATCATCTTCAGGTTCTTATACTGTGTATTGTGATGCCTCGAGAGTAGGAATTGGTTGTGTTTTGATGCACAAGGGTAGGGTGATTGCCTATGCCTCGCATCAGTTGAAGACTCATGAGAAGAATTATCTGGTGCATGATCTTGAGTTAGCAGCCATTGTTCACGCCTTGAAGATTTGGCGTCATTATTTGTATGGGGTTCATTGTGAGATTTATACTGATCATCGGAGTCTACAACATCTGTTCAAGCAGAAATATCTTAATTTGCGTCAACGGAGATGGTTGGGGCTTCTTAAAAATTATAATATCACTATTTTATACCATCCGGGGAAGGCCAATATGGTGGCCGATGCTATGAGTTGTCGGGTAGAGAGTTTGGGGAGTTTAGCTTATCTTCCGGCAGCAGAGAGACCTTTAGCATTTGATATTCAGGCCTTAGCGGGCCAGCTTGTGAGATTTGATCTTTCGGATCCTAGCCGGGTATTCGCTTGCACAACTTCAAGGTATTCTCTTTATGACCGTATTCGGGAGCATCAGTATGATGACCCGCACTTGCTAGTTCTTCAGGATAGGGTCCGGAGAGGTGATGCTAGGGATCTGACTATTGGTCAGGATGGTGTGATGAGGATGTAGGGCCAGATATGTGTGCCTAAGGTAGATGGGATTTGGGAGTTGATTCTTGAGGCCCATAGCTCGCGGTATTCCATTCATCCGGGTGCCGCGAAGATGTACGAGGATTTGAGACATCACTATTGGTGGAGACGGATGAAAAAGGATATTGTTGGGTTTGTGTCTCGGTGTCTCAATTGTCAACAGGTTAAGTATGAGCACTAGAGACCGGGTGGCTTGCTTCAGAGATTAGATATTGCGGAGTGGAAGTGGGAGCAGATCAGCATGGACTTTGTAGTAAGGCTCCCACGGACTTCGAGGAAGTTCGATGCTATTTGGGTTATTGTGGATCGGTTGACCAAGTTTGCACACTTTATTCCTATTTGTACTACCTACACTTCAGAGCGGTTAGCTGAGATTTATATCCGAGAGGTTATTCGCTTGCATGGTGTCCCGATTTTCATCATTTCAGATAGAGGTACTCAGTTTACATCTCAGTTTTGGAGGGCCGTGCAGCCAGGATTGGGTACTCAGGTTGAGTTGAGCACAAGTTTTCACCCTCAGATGGATGGGCAGTTCGAGCGCACTATTCAGTTATTGGAGGACATGTTGCGCTTGTGTTATTGACTTTGGGGGTTCATCGGACCAGTTTCTGCCACTCGTGGAGTTTGCATATAATAACAGCTATCAGTCGAGTATCCAAATGGCTCTGTACGAGGCTTTATATGGGAGCAGGTGTAGATATCTGGTTGGTTGGTTTGAGCTGGGTGCGGCTAGACTCTTGGGTACAGATTTGGTGCAGGATTCTTTAGATAAGGTGAAATTGATTCAGGAGCGGCTTCACATGGCGCAGTCT
The DNA here is from genome assembly GCA_005239525.1 of Nicotiana knightiana. NCBI lineage: Eukaryota > Viridiplantae > Streptophyta > Magnoliopsida > Solanales > Solanaceae > Nicotiana > Nicotiana knightiana. Next base: position 41,180 of record ML426736.1, on the reverse strand, counting down.
AGGCAGAAGATAATGCGGAAAGGAAGGTTCGTGATGTATCTTACATGGTTGGGGAGAAGGTATTGCTGAAGGTTTCACCTATGAAAGGTGTTATGAGATTGGGGAAGAAGGGCAAGTTGAGCCCTCGGTTTATCGGTCCATTTGAGGAACTTCGAAAGATTTAGGAGGTGGCCTATGAGCTTGCTTTGCCGCCCATCTTATCGAATGTGCATCCAGTATTTCATGTTTCCATACTTCAGAAGTATGTTGGCAATCCATCCCATGTTTTGGACTTCAACACGGTTCAGTTGGAGGGTGATATGGCTTATGATGTTGAGCCGGTGACTATTTTGGATCGACAAATCCGGAAGTTGAGGTAAAAGAAGGTGCAGTGGAGGGGACAGCCCGTGGATGAGGAGACCTGGGAGACCGAGCGGGACATGCGGAGCACATATCCACACCTATTTGAGACTTTAGGTATGTTTTTAGACTCGTTCGAGGACGAACATTTGTTTAAGAGGGAGAGGATGTAACGACTCGGCCGGTCGTTCCGAGAGTTATATCCTCATTTACCCATTTCTGCTTCTTTATGTGTTGTTCAGTTGTGTTGAGTTGTATCTAGTTGGTAGGTTTGGGTCCGGAGTAGTAATATTTTGGGACGTAGGCTTGCCTTATATCATAATAAGTGACATCACGACCTGGGTTAGAATTGGGTCGTGACATATCCGGTCATGGAATTCCTTAGTATTTGATCCATTAGTGAATTTATTTCTCTCATACACCTCATGAGTTCGTCTTTGAAGAGATCATCTATGTCGTTCTCATTACCAGGTCCACTACCAGCACCACTTGCTTGATTATTATTCGATTTGAACTCCTTCATTGAAGTGATGTTATCGGTTCTTGAGACTATTTGATTTATAAGCACACTAGAAGGGGCTCAAACTCCACCATTGAAATCATTTCAAGCCACCAATGCTTGTTAGAGCTCAGTCATTTTTGGGTCCTGTCTTGAGAAATGATTCATGATTTTTCTTTGTTGTGCTCTCAAGACTTTTACAGTATCGGCAACGGGCTCGTCATCCAAATCATTAGGAATTGGACTCCTTGCACGTCGAGTATGCCTTTCATCAATAAGGGTTTCACTCATTGAATCATCATGTTGAGTCACCTACTGTAAGTTGTCCACATGCTCGTTGTTGATTGCACCAACATCAAACAAATTGTTGACATCATTATGTGCCGCAACTGCAGTATGCTTAAAATAGAAAAACCTTTATAGCAAATATAAGATGAACATATCAAAATAACACCACAATTGTCTATGTCCATAGTGGGCGCCAAACTGTTTACCCGTAAATAGTACAGTTGAATTTGTAACATAGCTTATAGACATGTGGATTAAGTTGATTAGATTAATAAGATAATTAAGGATAAATGAAATAAAATAAATACAATTAAAGAAATGGAAAGCCTGGACTTTCAGAATGTTCCCACCAGGATTAAGAATAATTAAAAAAACTTGACAATACTTGTATAAATTTTAAGAGAATGAGAGAAAGAATATTAGTCTTTTGACATCAATATTTCTCCTCCTTTTACAATAGAATGAAAGCCTCTATTTGCACTAGAGCTCCGAAGTGCATCTACAAAATCATGCCCCCTTATTTACTAATATTAATGCTGCAATAAAAGGTAATTAAAAGGTGATAAAGAATAATAAAAGATAAAGCCTAATAAAGGCTAATAAAGACTGCAAGAATCTTGGGGTCTTCTGTAACGTTTCTATAACGGTCATATCTTGAATTGTTTCTTATCCAGCCACAGGTACGTATCTGGTGTCACTGTGGTTGAGTCATTGCCGACTGGTAATCTTTGACACGTGTCGCTTTCTAAGTCACCCAACTCTTGAGATTGGTTTTTTACCCCACCGGCTTTATTTGAGTTACTACTAGACACCTATAGGCTATAATTCTATAATAGATTTATTTTATCCGTTCAATATTGTAAGTCCAAACATAAAATAATATGTTAAGAAGTAGAAACTATGAAAAAGTCTAATAAATATTTACAAATCATATAAATATTTTTAAAAATTATATTCATATATTGTCGGTTCAATTTGATTTGTTTAATTGGAACCAACCAAAACTATTATTGTCAAAAAATATTTAAACCCAACCAAATCACTTATCGTTTTATTTTTTGGAGTTTAAGTCGATTTATCGATTTTTTTTTTAATACTCCCACCCATACCTTGAGAAGTTATCAAATGATTCGAAGTCACTGCACAAATATAAGCCCAAGTCATTGAGGTTGCTTCGGTGGCCCATATTTGCACGTAAATATGGAGGGCATGTCACTGCTCTTGGCCCATGAACATACAGCCCAATATGAGAATCATTCATTCATCCTCCACTCTCTTTAATTTTTGGGCTTCAAATATATTGTTGTGATTTCATGGGCTTGTAGTATGATAGTAGCAGCGACATCTCTTTTCTGTTTCTCAAGCTGGTGGTAGATCTTATTCTTGAGTCGATGAGTTTATGCACCAATCATCACACCAGTAATATAGAGTTTTGTGTTACAAATTAAATATTACACTTAACAAAATTCCCTTAAATATTGTCAAATTCCAATTTTGATTCTTCTGATATCTTACTAAGTATTAATCTTCAAATAATTGTAATTCGTATTTTCTTCCCTTTACTCCATAACTGAGATAATAAAAAAGGAAAAGTGCAATATTTACCCTTCTACTATTGGAATAAGCTACATTCTCTTCGTTTCAGTTTTTTAGTATAACTATCCCTACCATTACACTTTTGGATCATATTTGTCTCTCATATGTTAAATGGCTAGGTCCTATCTTAAAAAAGACACATGGCTAGCCAGTGCCGGTTGAAAGGTAAGGCGACTGAAGCAACGACTTTAGGCCCCCAAAATTTGGGGGGCCATTTTTTACTAGTAGTAATTTACGAATTATTATTTTTAAAATTGAGCATCTTAAAGTAAAAAAGTATATTTTTAATTGATTTGTTATTGGTGCCACATATGAGAATATATATATCGTTTTCTATTTAGTGATAAAAATTTGAGATCACCAAATGATGAGTATATCTAAAAACTATTTTTTTAACCTCGAAAGTTCTTTAAAACATAGTAATAGCCACTTTGATATGGTTTAAACTTACTTTCTGAACAAAAAGTGTTAAGAAAAATGGTACAATTAGAACATAATAGTTTACTCGATATGCTCAATCAAATTAAAAAAACTTGATTCTTTTCTGCCTATATTACTTAGAGAAGAGTGTTAATAATTTCTTAAGCATTTGCATATGTGTGAAGAAGTTTTCCAAAAATAAAGTTGATAAAATCTATCTAAGATCAACAATGTCACTAGAGAGATTTAATAGATTAGTTATATTATCAATTGAAAAGGAATTATTAAAATAAATTTATTGTAAAAAATTATTGATAACTTTCCACCTCAAAAGGTTAGGAAATAATACTTTAAATAAAAATATATATGTTATGAAACATTAGATTATGGTGGATGTCCATAAATCCTATAACACTCACTACTTTTCTCCATTATCTCCATAAATCCCTTACTCCAATACTTATGGTTGTAACTCCCATACCTCCAAAATCTCCCCATGATCTTCCTGCATGATCTCAAATACTTAATGTCATGTTTATGATATTCTTTTGTGTACCTCTATGTAATACTATATATAGAGGATGAGAAGTGATATTGTACATACTTGAATACATTAAAGAAATAAGAATCTCTCCTCTCTTGATCCCTACATTCTTGTCTATTTTTTTTTTTTTTTTATATTATTACTTTGAGCTAAGTTTCTTAACTCGTTATCAGCACGAGTCTTTAACCAACTCAGTAGATAACCCATTTCATCATGGAAGTATAAAGAGCCGACAATCTTTAATCAATTTGGTTGAGCTAATGGAAACCTTGGCATTTCTGTATGTCATATCAATATTCAGTTTGCTTCTTATTGAATTGGGAGTATTGTTTTCAGATTATACATGAATTCCTTATTTAACTCATGTTAAAATTTGGATTTGGTGCAATTTTTGCGTTACATGATAATACGGTTTCATCTGTGCAAAAAAATAAGATGCTTTTATTCGAATTGGAAAATAGTTTCATCTCTGTAACTACACCTCTCTTATTCATTATTGAAAAAATGACACCTGCTTTTGTTTACTTATATTACGTGTAGGGTTCAACAAAGCAGTATGAAGGCATTTTACATTGTGTTAGCAGTATTTTAAAAGAAGAAGGAGCCTCCACTCTTTTTAAGGGAATAGGGCCAAGAGTACTTTGGATAGGTATTGGAGGATCAATATTTTTTTTTTTGTTGTAAGGGCAAAGCAACTAGTTGCTGCTAAAGCTATACTATTCATAAACATCATCAATTATCCTTTCACAATGAAGCCAACCGGAATGTATCGTATAACACTGTCAACCAGCTCAACCTTTTATGTATCACAATGAAGCCAAGGGAACAACTAACACTTCCAAAATACTTGAAACAACACTGAACAACAAGTTGACAAAAACAAGTAAACATGGAGACATAAAAAATCGTGAAGGCAATCAAAACAGGAATATAATGACATTGAAAACGGGGAAATGATCATGTGAAACAGAAAATTTGGTGGTGCATAGATACTCGTCACCTCACCTATACACCACTCACATGCAGCTCCACATGGAATTAAGTTGGGGATTCCTATTCTCTCAAGTCAAGGTTAAACCAAGAACTTACCTCAATTTCACAAGCAATTCACTGCTTAAGCACAAATTTTCCTTTAGAATTCCCCTCTAACCCGCTCAAATCTAATCACAATTGGTTCAATATCATTAATTATTGTTAAAGGCATTAACTTTAATGAAAAATCATGGTTTTCCTATGCTTCCCTATCAAAGGTCAAAAAATCGACCCCGACCCCGCTTGGTCAAAACTCAAGGTTCGGACCAAAACCCATTTATCTATTCTCCCCCGAGCCCGGATATACAATTGGTTTTAGAATCCGACCTCAATTCGAGGTCTAAATTCCCAAATTTTGAAATTCCTAAGTTCTACCCAAAAATCCCAATTTTTACAATGAAAACTCTAGAGTTGTTAAGGATTGAAAGGAATTAGCTGGAGATCACTTACCAATGGAGAAGTTTGAGTCTTTGAAAAATCACCTATGGAGGTTTAGAGTTTGAGAAAATTAAAAAAATGGGTGAAAATCCCGTCTAAAATCTCTTTTAACAGGCTGCAGTCATCGCAATTGCAATCAGGGGTTCGCAATTGCGAACCCTTTGGAAATCCTGCTGCCTTCGCATTTGCAACATATGAAGGCCTTCGCAGTTTCGGCCAGTGCGTCGCATTTGCGAGGTTGGCCTTACCAGGACTTCTTCGCAATTGTCACAAAATCATCGCATTTCCCAGGCCTGCATACTTTGCAATTGCGAAGCTTGATTTCGCAATTGCGAGATCAGAGGCCTAATGACAGACACCAGATGCACAACTGAGATTTTCTAAGTCTAAACACTCTGTAGCCTACCCAAAACTCACCCGAGCCCTCAGGGCTCCAAACCAAACATGCACGCAAGTCTAAATACATCATACGTACTTGCTCGTGCAATCAAATAATCAAAGTAACATCAAAAACTATGATATTAACCTCAAAACTCATGATTTTCTCAAGAACACTTCAATTTCACTATTTCTCAATCGCACATCCGAATCACGTCAAATCAACTCCGATTCTCACCAAATTTCACAGATAAGACTTAAATATCATAACAAACTTGTACCGGGATTTGGAACCAAAATATGGGCCCGATACAAATGATTTCACACATTAGTTCATTTCTTTATTTCCTTAATAATCCAGCAAAACAATTTTCTTCAAAAATTAATTTCTAACGCTTGGGACCTCTAATTCAATTCCGGGCATATGCCCAAGTCCCATATTTTACTGCGGACCTCCCGGGATATTAGGACATAGATTCGGGTCTGTTTACTCAAAATGTTGACCAAAGTCCACTAAAACCAAATTTTAAATCCCAAAAGTATTATTTCTCATATTTCCACGTAAAAACTTTCTGGTTTCATGTCGGACTGTGTATGCAAATCGAGGTAGCTATATTTTATCTTTTTAAGCTAATGAGCGTTGAATGGAGTCTTAATATGACCCCTTTGGGTCATCACAATTTGATATTATTTTATCGGCTTGAGAGGTTAAATGGTTAAATGAGGGAAATAGACTTGGTACTTACTAACGGTGAAAGGATTGTTGTTTAATTCTTTCTTCTGAGTTCTATTGTCATTTATATGTCCCATGCTTAATTAGAATTTTACATATTTTTATTGTTGGCCAATAGTAAGTGTCGAAGTCGATACCTCCTCACTACTTCTTCGAGGTTAGACTAGATACTTACTGGGTACATGATGTTTATATACTCACGCTACACTACTGCACTTAATGTGCAGGATTTGAGCCAGGTGCATCTGTACATCAGTACGGCGCACACACTTGATTACCACTTCGAGACTTCACGGTGAGCTGCCTTCCGAGCTTGTTATGCAGCAGCCAGAGTCTTCCTTTTTCTTATTTTCTGTCTATTTTGTTTCAGACAGTAGAGTAGTATTCTTTTGTATATTCTACTAGCAGCTCATATGCTTGTGACATCAGGTCTTGGTGATTTATGCTAGTAGACACTTAATGGTTTTTGGGTCATTTAGCTTGTTTCAGTTGCTTTTAAAATTTGATCTATCACTTTTATTAAAACATTACTTCTTATTTATGCACAACTTTAAAAAAAATCAACTATTTCAAATCTTTAAAAGAAGGGATCACAGAGTTAGTTCACTGTTGGCTTGCCTAGCGATAACGTTGGGCGCCATCACGGCCCATAGGAGAAATTGGGTCGTGACAATATGGTATCAGAGCTCTAGGTTCACGCAGGTCTCACAAGTTATGAGCGGGCCTAATAGAATCTTTCAGATCGGTGTGGAGACATCCGTACTTATCTTCGAGAGGCTATAGGGTGATAGGAAACTACTCTTTCTTCATAACCTATCGTGCAGTTGATGTTATACTAAGTGTATTTCTCTTATTCTCTCACAGATGGTGAGAACGTGCACGGCGGATGTTCCAGACCCGTGAGGAGCTACTCCCCCTATTGCTAGAGGCCGAGGCAGAGGCCGGGGGAGGCACCAGCCCGAGGTAGGGGACAAGGACGTCCTAGAGCTGCACAACTATACCACCAGCAGATCTAGTAGAGGATCCCACTAATGAGGAGTAGGGCAAGTTTCCTGCTGCGGAGCCAGCCCCGGTAGATTTCATGTCAGCACCGGGCTTTCAGAAGGTCATAGGTTGTATGTATGGTTCATTGATACGATGACCCAGGCTAGTTTATTTCCAGCGGACCCAGCCACCTCTCAGGCGGGAAGGGGAGAACAGACCCCTACTGCTCAGGCTCCGGGACATGCAACTGTCATATATCATAGCATGGGTGCACTACCCGTGGGCGGAGCTCAGCCAGTTACAGCAGTTGTACCTGAGCCTAGACCAGCTGTGGTCGACGAGTCGCAGAAGCTATTGGATATATGGACCAGGCTTCACCCTTTTGTCTTAGGTGAGTGACATGAGGATCCCCAGGACTTCATTGATAGGTGCAGGGACCGACTGCACAACATGAGTATATTAGAGTCCCATGGGGTGGATTTCACTACTTTCCAGCTGGAGGGAAGGGCCCGTAGGTTGTGGCAGTCTCATCTTCCCGGCAGACCGGCAGGTTCTCCTCCCATGAATTGAGATCAGTTTACACGCCTTTTATTGGACAGGTATATTCCACCCTCTCAGAGGGAAGAATTGACATTTCAGCTCAAGCAGCTCTAGCAGGGTCATATGTCAATGACTGATTATGAGGCGAGATTCTCTGAGTTGTCTCGCCATGCACTTATGACACTCCTTACCGATGCTGAGAGAGTGCGGAGGTTTGTTGCAGGATTGCACTCCGGTATTAAGGCCATTATGGTCCGAATAGTTGAGATGGGTACTTCTTATCGGCTGGTTATGGAGATAGATCAGAGGATTGAGGGTTATCATCAGCGGGATCGAGAACAGATGCCGCGGGACAAGCGATTCCATTACTCTGGAGAGTTTATAGGTGCCCCGTCCGAGGGCAGAGGTTAGTTCATAAGGGGTCAGCCCAGCAGGCCCATATATCCAGCACCACCGCCTCCTCGGGGTGCTCTAGTGTGACCTATTTCAGTGTCATGCCAGAGAGTTCTTACCGCCCACCAGCTATTCAGGGCTCCTCTAGGGGGTATTCAGGCCATCAGGGTCAGACTTCAAGGAAGCAATCCACTCTTAAGGGTTGTTACGAGTGCGAAGATCCTGTCCACGTGAAGAGATTTTGTCCCAGACTTCGGGGCAAGGCAGTACAGCAGGGTCAGCAACCCATGATTACAGCACTAGTAGTCGCACCAGTGGTCCGGCCGCCCGGAGGTAGAGGGTAGGTGGGTAGGGGCCATCCTAGAGGTGGAGGCCAGGCAGGTGGAGGCTAGCCAGTTGGCGCTCCAGCCAGATTATACGCTTTCCCAGCCAGACCAGATGCAGTGGACTCAGATGTCGTGATCACGGGTATTATTTCTATTTTCGGTAAGGATGCCTCGGTATTATTTGTGTCACAACCCAATTTAGGATCATCGATATTTACAGAAAATTTAGGACCAAGTGCCCCCAAGTAAGCCTCATCGATATTTACAGAAAATCGGACCGACTTTCCCCTGTTTTTGAACTACCCCATAAATTTCCCTGTCTCAAATCAACAACCAAACATCCTAATAACAATTCAAATGACAATGACTTTATAAATTAACCAAATTAAATATCTACCTTTAACATTCCACCCACTAACAACTAGAAATACTACTTTATCTCCAAATTTGATAAGACAGAGCAATACTCAACATAAGTCTATAATAAGAAGAATACTCAAGACACTAAAAGAATGATCATGGAGCGACTCTAAGAGTTAAAAAAAAGGACCATAACAATTGATAAAATCTCTGCACAAGTGAACAAGTGCGAGGCTCATCAAGAACTATCAACATGTGCCCTCTAATTAACTAAATCCTCGCCCGCGTCAATTGTTGTCTCTGTAAAAAAAAAATAGAGGGGAATGAGTCGCTAGCTCAGTGAGTAATAATACTTAACCACAACCATTTTTATTGGGGACAAGTCAGAAAATATGCTAGTATCTCAAACAGAAATTAACATAAAAATGCCATTTCAAAAATAATAAATAATTTTCAGTCTCATCATGTTTTTCTTGTAGTATACTACAATTAGCAATTCAGTAATAAGTTTAGTAACCACTGTATAATGTCAATATTCATATTTTGGGAGGTTTCAATGAACGGATCATATAATCGGTATAACTGTGGACTTCTTCTCAAGAAGTCAAATATAACGGTAGTCCCTACTCGAGGAAAATCGGTAACGGTATGCTAGTTCTACCTTCCCACTAGCGAGGGCTGTAATAGTAATCGGTAATTACAAGGTGCACCGGGTCTAATGGACCCGCCGTTAGCTACGGGATCCTTCAAAGTCTACTCCCATTTATACTTGTCTCTGTATCCATATATACTCATAGGAAAGTCTTTTAAAAAAATATAGGGCATTTCGGTTCTTATAAAATCATGTAAATTTCATTTCGATAACAGTAAATTCAAGTGATGGTAAAACATATCTAGTGACAACAAGAATATTTAAAATAACGGTAATCATCTCAAATAATTATTTCGGTATCATATCGAGTAAAAGAGTTGTCCCACATGCAACTCAAAATAATCGGTAACATATTCATATTAAAAATTATGCATAAATCATGCAAATTATGAAAACACAAATTGCGGTAAGATTACTACTCGCAGTATTCGTATCGAAATACCATGAAATTGAGGAAGTTGATATTGAATTCTTTTGTACTACATGAAATTGCATAGATGTAGTGAAATAATTTAACAAATGAGGAGAAGAAGGTTAACCTCTTGAGTCGAAGAAGAACTTTAATACTTTCAATTTCAACTCNGTTTACTTGTATAGGTAAATGTGAGCCCTTTAATTGTTCCTTATGTGACAGTCCTATATGATTTTATTTGTCGCATAGTTTTCTACCTTTAAACAACATAGGTGAGCCTAAAACCACCTTTTGTATTATATGAAATTGCATAGATACAGTGAAATAATTCAACAGATGAGGAGAAGAAGGTTAACCTCTTGAGTCGAAGGAGAGCTTTAATACTTTCATTTTCAACTCCGAATTCTTCTTAAGGCCTTTGCCCAAAGCTTTCTTCTTCTTCTTCTTCTTCTTCTTCTTCTTCTTCTTCTTCTTCTTCTTCTTCTTCTTCTTCTTCTTCTCCTTTCCGTTTTTTTTCTTTCTTTCGTTCCTTCTCTGGTTTTTGTGTTTTTTTTTCATTTGAAGCTTTCACGTTTTTCGTCAGCAACCTTGCTTTCTAAACCCTTAAAACCTATATTAATGGGCTTCGACTCTTTTTGGTTTCAATTCTTGCTTCTTTCTTTTTTTTATAGTTAGTTTCTTATTTTATTATTATTATTATTATTATTATTATTATTATTATTATTATTTTGCTAATGACCAATACACCCTTATTAAAAAATATAGGGTATTACATCTTCTCCACCTTATGAAATTCGGTACCCGGATTTAACTCAAGTACGTACCTGTAGACTGAACAAATGGGGATACTTCGCTTGCATTTCTATTTCTACTTCCCAAGTAGCTTCTTCAATGGTATGATTTCTCCATAAAACTTTAACGCACACAATTTCCTTTGACCGTAGCTTTTTTATTTGTCTATCAACAATTTCCATCGGCTCCTCCTCGTAAGACAACTTCTCATCAAGCGGTATATCAGGTGCTTCAAGCACCTGAGATGAGTCTGATATACATTTTCTTAGCATTGAGACGTGAAAAACTGGATGAATAAAGGACAACTTAGGAGGAAGTGCCAAACGATAAGCCACAGCCCCTTCTCGGCCTAGTGTCTCATACGGTCCTATAAACCTGGGGCTCAACTTGCCTCTTTTCCAAAACCGCATCACCCCTTTCATAGGAGAGACTCGTAGGAACACTTTGTCCCCAATTGCGAACACTAAATCTCTTCTTATCTTATCAGCATAAGACTTTTGTCTACTTTGAGCTGTAAGCAATCTCTGTCTGATCAATTGGACCTTGTCCATAGCTTTTTGTACTAGGTCGGGTCCTAATAAGTTAGTCTCATCAGCTTCAAACCATCCAATAGGAGAACGACATCTTCTACCATACAATCCTTCGTATGGTGCCATTTGAATACTGGACTGGAAGCTATTGTTGTAAGAAAATTCAGCTAAATGTAGATAAGTGTCCCAACTACCTCCAAACTCAAGAATGCACTCTCTCAACATATCCTCCAAGATCTGTATAGTACGTTCAGACTGCCCGTCTGTCTGTGGATGAAATGCAGTGCTAAGATCTACTCGTGTACCCAATGCTTCTTGAAAAGATTTCCAAAAGTGTGAAGTAAATTGTGATCCTCTATCGGAGATGATGGATATTGGAACTCCATGAAGTCATACAATTTCGTTAATAGATATCTGTGCATACCTCACTCCACCATATATAGTCTTCACCGGCAAAAAGTGTGCTGATTTTGTCAGTCGATCTACAATTACCCACACCGAATCATAATCTCTAAGATTTCGTGGTAGATCGGTGAAAAAGCCATAGTAACTATTTCCCATTTCCACTCTGGAATCTCAATTTGTTGTAACAATCCTGCAGGTCGCTGATGCTCAGCCTTGACTTGCTGACAAGTCAAACAACTAGAAACAAAGTTAGCAACATCTTTCTTCATACCTTCCCACCAATAAAATTTCTTCAGGTCATGGTACATTTTTGTGGATCCAGGATGTATGGTGTATTTAGAGTTGTGGGCTTCTTCAAGAATAGCATGTCTCAACCCATCTATGTCTGCTACACATAGCCTGTCACCCATTCGAAGAACACCATCACTTTCAACAATCATATCCTTACTTTTACCAGCTAAGGCCTCATCTTTGTATTTGCATAATCGTTCATCCTCATATTGGGTGGCCTTAATGCGCTTAACTAATGAAGACTTAGCCTGAGCACAAGCCAACAGTGCCTCTGAATTTCCGACACAAAATCTGATACCTGTATATTCTAGTCTCTGAATATCTTTGGCCAAAAGTCTCTTTGCAGGAGCTATATGCGCCAAACTCTCCATAGTTTTTCTGCTCAATGCATCAGCCACCGTATTGGCTTTTCCAGGATGATACAAAATAGAACAATCATAGTCTTTGAGTAGTTCCATCCAACGACGCTGCCGAAGATTCATATCTCTCTGTTGAAAGATATAGTTTAGAATTTTATGGTCCGTATAAATCTCACAAGTCTCTCCATATAGGTAATGCCTCCAAACTTTTAGAACAAATACCACGGCAACCATCACCAAATCATGTGTAGGATAGTTTTGCTCGTGCTTTTTCAATTGTTTCGAAGCATAAGCTATAACACGGCCATTTTTCATGAGAACAAATCCTAATCCACCCTCAAGCCATCACAGAATACTGAAAATCCTCCAGAGTTTTCTAAACCTATTTCTTAGAGGAGGGACAATATTGGAGAGGCAAGAAGGCTACGAGAACACTGGGAAGCAACGAATCACAAGAGTTTTCTCTTTCGATCTTCCTTAATCTGTATTTTGATGCTTTCAATTATTATCATGATTGTTAGTATGGTTATGAGTAGCTAAACTTTCTCATCTAGGGTTTGATGGAACCTTTTGAAGGATGATTTTTCTGTTGCGTTTTATATAATTGAGTCTTTGGATTTCTTTACTTGTTTAACTACGTGTTTATTACTGTTGATTGAACGGCCATTAATTGTTTGTGCCTATTTAGTATGTATTTCTTGGAAAACGGTACATATTTAGGTAGTTGTTGAACAACATCACTTCTAAAGTATGTGAGGAATCAATATGGAGGGTTTAAAGGTGGGATTAGGAATAACGAAACCTTGGTGCAGTGTTAGTGAGCGTTGAATTAGTTCCAGCTAGCGTAGTTCAGAAAAATATGTCTAGTAAATTGTAGTAGTTACTCGGAAGAGAACTACAACACCTGAAATACTCACGATCATTAGAGAATACTTAAGCGAAATTATAAAAAATATTGGATTCTGACAATTGGAAAAATCATAACTCTAGACCTCCTTATCTTGTCTCAAATTTCACCTTGTTAGTGATAATTTTACTGCTTTATAATAGTTGTTAGTTAATTATTTAGAAATAAACATTATAATCTTTATAATTAGGAAATTATTTTGACTTGTGTTTCTTAGAAATATTGAAAAACTATAGCTAGTGTTTCTTAGCAATATTGAACAACTGTAGCTAAGCGTTAGTTCTCTGTGGAATTCGACTCCAAACTTGTAAACTGGATTATGTTTACAACAACCGCTTAGTCATTTTTATAAGGCATATTTGGGCGTGATCAAATTTTGGCGTCGTTGCCGGGGAACTAACAGTATAGCTGTAGTTGTAAATATTGTTGGTTATCAAGTTTGAACTTTTATTTTATTTTATTTTTATTTTTATTTGACATACATAGAATCTTGGAATTGTGAATTTTTTGATGTTGATAATTCTACTTTTGATTCTCCTTATGCATAATGTGGAGGAAACCACCCATGAAAAAATTATCAAAATATTTCTGAGAGCGATTTATGTGCCCCAACTCAATCTTATGTGTGGAATGTGTGTGATATATGTGGCGGTCAAGATGGTCACTTTTATGGTTTTACTTATATTTCTTATCCTTCCCCAACCCTTTACTATGATTGTTCTACCTTTTCTTATGAAGCTAATAGGAACAAAGAACCCACAGATGATGATATGAAAGAGATAAAGTATATGCTAAGGTGCCTTGTGTAACAAAATGATGAAAAACAACTACGCATACAAAGGCAACATGATACTATTCGCAACCTGCATGCACAAGTGAGTCAATTGGTTGAAGCATTTAATGCTCAACAAGCCAATATTGGGGATAGTAGCCAAGAAGAGCATGAATTAGATACTAAAACTGAGGTGCTAATGAGGAGGTCAGAGTAGAACACCAACAATCTATCCAACTAGAATTTGAGGATGCCGATGTTGAAGAAGTAATACTAGATTTAGCAAAGGATATTGAAGATAAAAATTTAGTTGACTCCAGTGTGATTGGTGTTGAGGAGGTCGAAAATGTTGAAGTTTATGTATTTGAGCGCGTTCTCCAGTGTGATTGGTGTTGAGGAGGTCGAAAATGTTGAAGTTTATGTATTTGAGCGCGTTGAATCTCATTCCAAACACTTCTCTACATTATGTTTAGATGGTGAAATGACAATTAATTCATATGAGCATAAAAAGGAGTCAAGGGAAGAGGTAGATGAGCCTTATTATTTAAAATTTTCAAGGTCATCTAGGCAAGGTGACACTCCTCGGTCGAGAACAAAAAAGTGCATGAGAATTTATTTAAATTTTGGCTCGCAAGAATTTGTCTCGCCCCAAAAGCATAATCATAAGCTTGAAGCAAAACTTGGTCCAATTCATAAGTTTGAAGTGGAGGAAAAAAGTGATTAACGTCGTGCCGCGCGCATTAAACTAGGCACTTGTTGGGAGGCAACCCAACTTTACTATTTTTTTTATTTGTTTACCTTTTCTTAAATTGTGTTATTTTTGTAGTGTAGTTTTTTTTATTTTATTTTGTAGGAGCATGGAAAATAAATCCATTAGAAGAAAGCAAAAGTAAATTAGATGGTTGGAATTAAGTGTGAGGTACCCGCACGAAAGACCAAGAATGGGAGAAGTCTGAGTATCCCATGAGTTGTTGATGCTTTGACCTTTGGCCTACCAGGGAGTTACTTTAACCATTTTGTTATTTATGGTGTGTATTGGGGACAATACAAAATTTTAAGTGTGGGGTGAGGAGATTATCTGGGTGATTTTCTATGATATTTTTGTTGTGTTAGTTTAACTAAAAAAAATTTCTTTGGACTTTTCCGGACGATGTATCACTTGGACAACTTTCTTGAGGGATTAAGGTGTAAAGACCCGTAAATTTTCTTGACTAAAAACTATGCCCGGGTAGGTCCTCATATTGTTATATTGGTAGTAAATCTTAAAACGGACCCTTTTGGAATAAAAAGTACCCAGGACTTAAAAGACAAAATTTTCCAGAATTGTGCGGGTCTGCGGTCCACTATGCGATCACAGATCAGGATTGCGGACCGCATAGTGGTCGCATCCTGGACAGTTGCTGTCCATTTTGAGGACAGCTATGCGGCCCATAATGCGATCGTATTTCACGAATGCGGGCCGCATAGTTGTCGCATTCTTGCACCTTTATTTTTGCGGAGGGAGTTATGCGACGCACTATGCGATCGCATAACAGGTATGCGGACCGCATAGTGTCGCATACCTGGGAAGTCTGCTTTCCTTTTTGGCCCATTTGAAGGTCATTTATATGAGAGGTATGCGGACCGCATAACAGGAATTCGATCGCATTCCTGACCGCATACCTGCTTCAGGGCTTCTAATTTCTAATTTTAAAACCCGACCCCCAGTTTAATAAAACACCCGTCCCCTTCATTGTTAAAGACTACCCGATCAAAATAGAGAGAAGTGAGAGTGGGTTCTAGTGAAAGAAGTCCTCATCTTCCCCAAATTGGTCCTCCATCTCTACTTAGGCTTGGAATTAATCAAGTAGTCGTCATCTTCTTCACCATAAGAGGTAAGTCTTCACCCCATTTCCCCAAATTCTCAGATTTTAGTTAGAATAAAACACACATAGGTTGGTTCTTGAAGAGGAAAGTTAAGACCTTGCATGCATTTGAATAATCTACTATAATCTAGCAAATGGAAGTAGGCTAGGGCAAACTTTCACTAAAAAGGGGGCTAGTTAATCTAAAGGACCATATAGTATTTGATAAAATGCCCAAATGAGTTCAAGGTTCCTAAATCTAATTTTGAATGTGTCAAATCTTAAAATAGATTTAAGGCGTTAGAAGGTCCGGTGATTTGGGATAGAAATTAAAGGGAAATTCCAACTCGAGGTATGTATGGCTAACTTTAATCTTTATAGAGTCACGTTGTTGGTGTTCGAGCATTCGGTATGATTTCCTTGCTTATGCATATGTGAAATGATAGTTCTAAGGTGTTGAGGCGTAAGATTTTGTTCTCCTTTTGTCTTAGTTGATTTTCATGCCACTATGCTATGTGAGATTGTGAAAGGTGATTCTTTGTGCTTACTCTATTATGTGCAAAACTCGTTAAATGCTTGAACATATTGGGATGAAAGGATGTGCTACTGAATGAGAGAAATGATAACGAATCCAATTGTTGAATTTATCTAAGTGCTAAAGGGTGTGTATTAAATGATGGGAAGGAACTGTAGATTGATTTAATTGAGCTAAATGACTATGGAAATACCATATGTGACTCATTGTTTGGTAAGGATTATTGTTCCCTTGATTCCTCTTGGTTATTGGTTGTTATAAATTTATACTCTTGATGATGAAAATCCTTGTGATTGAATTTTTGGTTGTTGTTGCTATCAAATGTGATTGTACGGTGGGACCGGGTTGCGGGCCGCAGCAGAAGAAATAAGGTTGAGAAGAAATAAGGGTGAAATGTGATTGTACAGTGGGATTGGGTTACGCGCCGCAATAGAAGAAATAAGGTTGAGAAGTAATAAGTGCGAAATGTGATTGTACGGTGGGATCGGGTTATGCGCCGCAACAGGGGAACAATTGAAATAAGAAACTGTGGAAACCTCATTTGTGACTCTCTGTATCTCTGTGTAATATTTGTTTGGGTTTCTTTAACTGCCTCTTATATGTGTATTGTTTGATTTTACATAGAGTAAAGTTTGTTCATACATACTAGTACTATTCCATGGTACTAACGTCCCTTTTGCCGGGGGCGCTACATCTTTTATATGGATGTAGGTGGTTCTATAGCAGGTAGCTCCGACAGCCGATAGTAGTGCCTCCTCTTCATCCCTTTAGCGGTTCTGGTGAGCCTCATTCCCTCTCGGGGCCGTGTGTAGACTGTATCATTCTCTTTTGTATATGTTATGTCTTTAAAGGTATAGTCGGGGCCTTATTGCCGGCAAGTCTATGTAAACTCCTAGTACTCTTAGAGGCTCCATAGACATTATGTGGGTTGTAAATATGTATTTTGGGTAGTTGTCGTACTCATTCGTAATCACGATCCCGTATCGGGAGTGTTGTATCTTAAAATGTGTGTTTTGGGAAGATTAAATGTTGAAAATGTTAGAAGAAGAAATGAACTTAAGTTGTAAACTCATGCTTTGAATTTAATTTACTATTTCATGTGAAATATTGTATACTATAAACACGGGGTAACGCATCAGACAAGAAAGGCAATCCAGGTCCGCTTGACCGGATCTTCCGGTTAGGCGCCGGTCTCGTCCCTCGGTTATGGGGGGTGACATAAGGTCCAATGAAAAAATTCACAAATATTTTTTAGTCATAGGTAGATAATAATACCATTTGGTTTTTCTTTTGGCATCGGTTCCTTTTTAGGGGATATAACTTGAACCGCGTAGTTTTTTATTTTTTAGGAAATCGAAGAAAGAAAACTTGTGTGTTGTTATGTGCCTTTTGACCTGTTTGATGCTAACATAGTTAGGACTTAGCATGAAAATTACCTTCCTAACATGTTTTGATAAAAATTGATGCCGTGAAAAATTGAATAGCCGGTCTTTGACGCTTTCTCTCAGTTACTTGACTCATTGTTCATGTTGTGCTTTACTACTTAATACTTCTTGACTTTGTGATTACTTGGCTAAACTTGAGAGTTGGAATTGAACCGTCAGATTGGGGTCATGTGAAATGTGTGATGTGAGGTTTTGATTATATTCTCTGTTATCATGTGTTTGTCTAGAACTTGCATTATGTGTTAGTCGAAGCAAAATAAGTGAGCTTTGAGAGCCTAGGAGACGATTTAGGCATTCCTTTGATTTTCCATTGAGTTATTATGCCACTATAAATAAAATTCTCCTTAGATATCCTATTTGAGCTTATAAGCCTTTTCATTGGCATCCATATTACAATCCAATTCCCATTTGTTCTTAATTAAATCTTGTTAAAGTTTACCTCCGGAAGCAATTAAGTAGGTATAAGAGTAAGGTGAGAGTTGAGATAGCTTTTGAGTAGAACCATAGAAAGGACAAAAGGTGCATGTACATTTTGGAAGATCATTAGCCGGGCAACCTAAAATTTAGGGAAAGTGTTGAAGAAAAAAAAAGAGAATATATATAATACACCTCCTATTCATCGTGATCCGCGCTAGTGAATGATAGTTGTGCTTAAAGAAGAAGGGCCAAGTTGTACATGGTTTCATGGCATTATTTGAATTGGTCATGAAAAGTGTGTATTTGAAAGTTAAGTGCAGTGTATTAAAGTCCTTAGGAGGGTTAGTAACTATATCCAAAATATATCATACCCGTACCTTAGCCTACATTACAATCCGTAAAGACCTAATTGATCCTAGACTTTGCTAGCTTAGATTAGTGGAGATATACACTACGGGCAATCCTATGGTACAACCACAGGATGCGCATGAATTTCTTTGTGAGAGTGAGTGGTTCTTTGTTCATATATGTGATGTCCTTAAATTATATTCGAATGCATATTTGAATATGTGGAAAAAATACCCTCTTATTCTTTGGTGAGGCACATGACTCCATGACGGCTAGGTGGCGTTATTAAACATCTATTGTTGGGTGAGTGCATGAGTTGAGAGTGCTTATTGGAAATGATTCGGTCTTTGAAGTTAGTGGTTATAGGCAGGTTGTTTGAAATTTTTTAATTGGTCACGAATATTGCGGCACGTGAAAGTTGGGAAAGGTATGAATGCATATGCAAGGGCTCAATTGTTGGTATCAACCATGGTCATAGTTGTAATGTGCTGAATTTACAAATGTTCCTCCATTGTATTATGTCTTGCGTGCATTGTTTGGTTAGCAAGGTTTTAGGTTGCTCGAGGACGAGCAAGAGCTTAAGTGTGGGGTGGTGATGTTAAGCTAAAAATCCATATTTTCGCATGTAATTTTCCTTGCATTATACCTCAAGCTTGTTAACTTTGTGTAAAATATTTGTGACTAGAGCTTAATAATGGTGCTTATATGTGTAGGAGTCAATATGAAGTGATTTGGCAAGCTTGTGGTGCCAGGCACCAACCAAAAAGCCAAAGGCAGAATAGTGAAAACCTTCGGGCGTCCTGATTGGCGCCAGGCACCAAGCAAGATGGCTAAGGACGGATTTCATCCTAATTTGACTAGGACTTGGTAGTTTCAACCTTACACGCCCCCAACATGCATAAAAGGGGTTCTAAACCTATTTCTTAGAGGAGAGACGATACTGGAGAGGCAAGAAGGCTACGAGAACACTGGGAAGCAATGAATCACAAGAGTTTTATCTTCCGTTTTTCCTTAATCTGTATTTTAATGCTTTCAATTATTATCATAATTGTTATTATGGTTATGAGTAGCTAAACTTTCTCATCTAGGATTTGATGGAACCTTTTGAAGAATGATTTTTCTGTTGCGTTTTATACAATTGAGCCGTTGGATTTCTCTATTTGTTTAACTACGTGTTTATTGTTGTTGATTGAATGGCCATCAATTGACTGTGACTATTTTGTCACGACCCAAAATGGAGGATCATGACTTGCACCCGGGCCGTACTTACCGAGCACCAACGTACATTTTATCTAACCTTCCTTATTATCTTTAAGGGCCTACGAGATCAATATAAATGGTAGATATGGATCATGAACAACCAAAAATGAAAGATAATGGCATGAACATACATAACATGGGATGACAAGACTACCAAGAAACTACATATAAGGTACGAGCTACCACGGTTCCATGAAAGACTATACAACAAAAATCAGCCGACACGGCATACCAAATAATACATGAGTCGACACTTCTCTATGAGCCTCTAAAGGAGCATAAGTGTTGTGACATTGCCGAAACAGGGCCCCGACATACCCATAATATCTATAACAAAAAGCATACCAAGACCACGGCAAGTCCGGAGAAGGGATCTCGCTAATAACCGCTGAATTGGGAAGCCTACTGTGGTGGGGGAGATGCGTCTACCTGTCTATCAGGACCTACAGCATGACATGCAGCATCCACAAACAAAAAGGACGTCAGTACGAATAAAGTACTGAGTATGTAAGGCAGGAAAGCATAAGTAAGAACAGTAATGTAAACAAGGATAGAGAATATACAACCTCTAACATCTGGGTACCTCTGAGGGCTATTGACATAAAATGTGTGATACATACATATATATACATAAACTTTTAAAACATACGCCTCTGTGGGCAGCATCATTGATGTTTTAGACGTCAATACCACACAAGAAGATAGGTTACTTTGTGTGGTACCTAATTTTCGAGTGTTGTCTCAATAGAAGAACCTGGTTCTTCTTGATGTACTTACTTCTACTGTTGCGGAATATTAAAAGCAGTAAAGTAAAAACACATAGATTTTTACGTGGTAAACACCTGGCTCAAAAGGTGAAAAAACCACGACCTACTCCTCAGTAGGATTTTCTCAAACACTTCACTAAAAACTCTGAGCCAAACGGACTTACAAAATAAACTCTTTTGTAATCCTAGGACTAACTCTAATCCCTTTGTAGTAACTAGATCCTAGCTAATTTCTACAAGCTTTAAGTTAACTCTAACTTGAACAATGCGTACCTATTACAATTGCTTCTATGAAAGCTGAAAAGATACAATATTAAAACTCCTACTACAATCAACTAGACTCAATAATTAATCAGATGGAACTGGTTCTTCTAGTTGAACTTTAGCCTTTTAATCGCACAATGATTCTTCTAGCAAAATAACTCTGGGAACTTTGCTTTCAGATTTTGATTCACTTCAGCTTTTGTGCGTGTAGAATTCCAGCAGAAATACATCAAGTATTTATAGAGTCAGTTGAGCTTGTCGACTGATTCTAGTCCAACTCTACCTGGGTGAACAAATTCATACCAAACTCAACTTCCTTGCTTTTGTTACTTTCCTTGATGAATTCGACTTCAATCTTCTCATCAGTTTGCAACCTTTTCGCATTACGAGACAATCTCTTGGTTCATTGATATTTCACATTCACAAATATCTCCTATGCATATACGGTCATGTGCCCAGCTATTCAGTTCAAGATGTGTGCTCTGATGGACCTAGTTCAACTGGTCAGCCATTTGTCAATCTTCAAAACTATGCAGTGACATGGGTCAACAATCATCATCATATCGTACCCGAACGTAATAGGCTCGGTAAAACGTACCCGGCCACGTGGAGCTCGATAAAACCCAACTGATCAGTGGTTGCACAAAAGGTGACGTACCCAGCCGACTATAGCGCGGCTGGGTAGAGTAAAATAGATACATATACATATATATATATATATATAATGCATGTAGGACTCATTGGAATCATATTCTGAACCTTCCGGAGTGAGGTAAGGTCGATATTCTCCATACACGTTATTAGGACTAACTCTTCATCAAAAATTTTATAAGAATCAGGAAGTACCAACAACATTGATAACATAATAATAAGGGAAGCAACCTCAACATCAATTGTTCCATAAGAAGGGAAACAATGTAAGTACTGCTAGCTTCTAAGAGTAGAGTATCTTTAGAAGCTCGTTCATTGCATTATGTACAATCGGAGTCGTGCAAAAGAAGGAAAGGGATAAACTTACATATCTTGTATATATACTTCACAACCTCAAGCTATGCAAATGTCACGACCCCTTAGTCTACAATAAGAGAAATGACACTATCGTTATCGTTTAAGCGTCGTAACTATTATGTATCGACCACAACCTATTTTACAATGAAATGGATATCACCTCCCCTATATATATGACTTCACACAAGTCAAAACAATCACCAAACATCCCAAACAACATCAATAATAATCATACTGAGCCTCCCAAAATAGTCCACCAACCAACAACATTACTACCAAGCCTTTCGATATATATTTCACAAGTTCTAGCTTCAATGACTTAGCTACAACTTGGAAAATCTTAAATACATGTAGAGTAATAGGTTCCTTACCTTTAAACAGAAATAAACACTCCAATTTGACCTTAATTTTCCACGAAATATCCCTCCAATGCTACCGCAAGAACAAGGAAGCGAAACCAGCAATCAATTATAGGTTTTCTGCACTAGAATCGCTTTAGAAGACTTGAAATCACCTAGGGTTGATATTAAAAACTTGAGGGAGTATTTACAGAACATAAACCACTTAAAACAACCTCCCACACGAGCTGTACCAACACATAAATCAGCAACAACTAGAAGAACAAGAAACTTACTAGCGCCACGGGATTTCCGACACTTGATTTGTGTTGTTTGCCCTTTGTTTTAGTCTTGGATCATGAGAGAAACTTGAGAGAGAGTGTTTTTAGGGTTCTAAGGTATGAATATACTAAAAAATAATGACTAAAAATGGGGTTGAGGAATCTTATATATATCAATATGTTTTAAACCGCCTATGTAGGCCCCATAGAGAGCTGCTTTGTGCAGTCTCGCAAAAATGCGAATATCTCTTTACTCCGAGATCATATCGATGAACGATTTAATAAATTGGAAACTAGACTCATAGATCTTCAATTTGGTGGGTAGATCACCCCGTAATTTCAAGTAAATTGGGACAAAATATTAGTAACATTTGACCTAAAGTTTAAGTAAAAATATGAACATAAGTTACGACAACTTTTGTCGACTTTTGTTTCATAACTCGTTTGACTTCAAAACTTATTATACGAATATTATATGATTCAAATACCTTAAAACACGAGCTCTTGATAATATGAATCACCTCTAGGTTTATCGAAAAATATGGGTTACAACATCCTTGATTCGTTTAACTTCTAATACTTGTTAACCACCCTTATACACCCTTGTATCACTTAAGACCAATAGGAGTAACTTCTTATCATCTCAAAGATAATGTCTTCTCAAATTTACGTCGACTAACTTATGGCATGAACCAACATACGTGAATATGGATTGTAACACCCTCCCACTTTAGGAACATTCGTCCTTGATGTAAGGGTTTATGGGGAGTCTAACTCATCGTGGATTCCAACAAAAATTTCTAGCTGAGTTTCCCCTATAAAATGGATACTAGCCAAACTTGCAAGCAGTTAAGCCCAACGTATAATCTCACAAGGCTATACCAAGCATTATGGATATGTACATTATCTGTATATCACCATTTTGTATTAAGGAAGAGTATTCTCAAGCTACTACTTACCTCATAGAGCCATTTCACCTTCTAATGCGTCATGCCTCCCCCCGACATCCTCTTTATCTTGAATCTGGAACGGGTAAAGGTATTTAGACTTCATCTCCTCTTCTGCTTCCTATGTCATTTCTTCCATGTTCTTGGTCCTCCACAATACTTTGACTGAAGTTATATCCTTTGTTCTTAGCTTGCGGACTTGTCCATCTAATATAGCCACTGGAACTTCTTCATATGATAGATCCTCTGTAACTTGTACATCTTTGATAGGGACGACCTGAGAAGGGTCTCCAATACATGTCCTCAACATATATACATGGAATACCTAGTGGACAAATTCCAATTCGGATGGCAATTCTAACTCATAAGCAACATGTCCAATACGTCGAAGAATTTTGTACGGACCGATATACCGCGGACTCAGCTTACCCTTCTTCCCAAAAACGCATAGCACCCTTCATCAGTTAGATCCTCAGGAAAACCTAATCACCAACCTCAAACTCCATATCAGGACATCGAACATCGGAATAAGACTTTTTCATGCTTTGTGTCTTCCTCAGCCGCTCTTCTATCATTTCACCTTCTCAATGGCTTGGTGAATCAAATCTGGCCCATATAGTTCTGTTTCACCGACTTCGAACCATCCAAGTGGTGATCTACATCTCCTCCCGTATAGTGCCTCGTACGGGGCCATTTTATACTAGAATGGTAGCTATTATTGTAGGCAAATTCTATGAGTTGAAGATGATCATCCTAGTTCCCCTTGAAATATAGAACATATGCCCGTAGCATATCTTCAAGTGTCTGAATGGTACGTTCAGCATGTCCGTCAGTCTGGGGATGGAATGTAGTGCTAATATTCACTTGTGTGCCTAAACCCTTCTGAAAAGACCTCCAAAAGTTATCCGCAAATTCCGCTCCTCGGTATGATATAATATAAATCGTCACACCATGAAGCCTAAAAGTCTCCTTGATATACAACTTCGCATAATGTTAGGCTATGTAAGTTGTCTTAACTGGCATAAAATGGCCATTTTGTAAGTCGATCAACTATCACCCAGATGGAGTCAAACTTATGATAAGAACGAGGTAATCCAATAAATGAAGTCCATATTAATCACCTCCTATTTACAGGTCGGAATCTCTATATTCTGAAGCAATCCACTGGGTTTCTGATGTTCGGTTTTTACTTATTGACAATTAGGACTCTGGGCTACAAATTCTACAATAGACTTCTTCATGTTATCCCACTAATATTGCTCCTTAACATCATGATACATCTTTTTCGAGCCGGGATGGATGGAATATCGGGATTGATGAATCTCAATCATAATCTTCTCTCTCAACCCTACCACATTAGGCACACATAATCGGCCCTAGTATCTCAGTGCCTCATCTACTCCGTTCTCAAAAGCTGTAATTTTACACTGCTG
This sequence comes from Nicotiana knightiana, assembly GCA_005239525.1. NCBI lineage: Eukaryota > Viridiplantae > Streptophyta > Magnoliopsida > Solanales > Solanaceae > Nicotiana > Nicotiana knightiana. The sequence continues at coordinate 16,303 of ML426736.1, read as the reverse complement.
AATGCTCTCTCTCAATCATACTATGGTAGGATCTTCATATTTCCGTGTTTTTACCTCGGATACCAAAGATTATTGCGATGAATTATGTACAGTAACACCTCTATCATCAGAGTTTAACAATTTGATTCTCATATTGGCTAGCTGATGAAGCTCCTGTCTACCTGCCTCAATGTGTACTAAGATTCCCATTGACTTACGACTGAGAGCATCTACCACAACATTGGCTTTACCTGGATGGTATAATATCTCGACATCGTAATCTTAAGTAATTCAAGCCACCTATGATGCCCCAAATTCAACTCCTTCTGCTTGAAGATGTATTGTAAACTCTTGTGATCTGTGCATATGTCAACATGGACACTGTATAAGTAGTACCGCCATATCTTCAAAGCACATATTACTGCAACCAATTCCAAATCATGGGTCGGGTAATTCTTTTCATGCTTCTTAAATTGTCTTGATGCATAAGCAATCACCTTCCCATGTTGCATCAATACGCACCCCAAACCTATACCCGAGGCATCACAATATACCACATAACCTTCTGTTCCTTCTGGGAGAGTGAGCACTAGCGCAGATGTCAATTGATTCTTTAACTCTTGAAAACTTCGTTCACAAGCGTCAGACCCCTGGAACTTAGTAGCTTTTTGTGTTAACTTAGTCAATGGTGCTGATATAGAGGAAAACCCTTCTACAGATCATCTATAATATCCTGCTAGCCCCAAGAATCTGCGGACTTCTGATGGTGTTGTAGGTCTCGTCCAATTCTTTACTGCATCGATCTTTTGATTGTCGACACTAATACCCTCGTCAGATATCACATGGCCAAGGAATGCTACTGAGTTCAGCCAGAATTCACATTTGGAGAGCTTAGCATATAATTTATGATCCTGAAGCGTCTGTAATACTATCCGCAAATGGCCCGCATGTTCCACCTCCGAACGAGAATACACCAAAATGTCATCAATGAATACGATCATGAACACATCAAGATAGGTCCTGAATACAGTATTCATGAGATCCATAAAAGTTGCTGGGGAATTTGTTATCCCGAACGACATCATCAAGAACTCAAAGTGCCCATATCTTGTCCGGAAGGCCGTCTTTGGAATATCCTTCTCTTTAATCCTCACCTGATGATACCCTGAACGTAAGTCAATCTTGGAGAAATACTTAGCACCTTGGAGTTGGTCAAACATGTCTTCAATCCTTGGAAGTGGATACCTGTTCTTTATAGTAAACTTATTCAATTGTCGATAATCGATACACATCCTTAACGACCCGTCTTTCTTCCGCACGAACAGGACTGGTGCACCCCAAGGTGAAGTGCTAGGCCTAATGAAGCCCTTATCCAGCAAGTCTTTCAACTGCGCCTTCAACTCTCGCAACTCTGTCGGGGCCATCCTGTATGGAGGAATAGATATGGGTTGAGTGTCAGGCAACACATCAATGCTAAACTCAATCTCCCTTTCAGGAGGAAGGCCTGAGAGTTCATCTGGGAAAATATCTAGAAATTCATTGACCACGAGGATTGATTGTAGAGTAGGTGACTTCGCCTACGCATCCCTACGCGAACGAGATGATAAATGTAACCTTTTGAGATCATCTTCCTTGCCTTAAGATAGGAAATAAACCTACCTTTCGGCATAGCAATGTTCCCTTTCCATTCAATGAGGGGTTCATCAGGAAATTGAAACCTAACCATCTTCGTACGACAATCAACATTTTCATAGCATGAGGCCAACCAGTCCATTCCCATTATCACATCAAAATCAACCATTTCTAATTCAAATAAATTCGCTGAGGTTTGACGAGTACAAATCATCATTGTGCAACCTCTATATACCATTCTAGCAATCACAGAATCTACTATCGGAGTTGTTGATACCCAATTTTTTCCTATATTAATTTCAAAATGCATATATATCTCCAAAACAATGCATGGGCATCAATTAATTTTTTTTCATAATTTCTGCATTTTTAAAGAATTTTAATTAATTTATCCCAGTAGCTTTATTATATAAATAATTACTAATTGCATCACAAATAGTTTTATGATAATTTTATTACTTAATTTATCATTTATATTTATATTAAGCTTTAATTATTTCTTGAATAACCATATTAACATTTCTTAGGTTATAATTGCAATAATAGCTCATATGGAAATAATTACTTTATTTTACAAGAAAATGACCTTTTATATTTTTATAATATTAAGTAATTATTTTAAATCATTTTTATTCATAAATATCAATTTTTATCATTATTAGCTATTCTTATGAATTATTTTCAAATTAATTGGGTATTTAACAAATAGCCTCTTTTAATTTCGGACCTTAGCCCAATTACTACCTCAGCCCAATTAAATCAACCCAATACCATAACCCTTATCCAATACCCATTAACCCACAACCCAATACCCAATACCCATTTTATAACCCGCCCGACCCCAGATTCAATCCTGGCCATTGATCTCAAAAGATCAACGGTCCAAGACATTCCTTCCATTTTTAATTACCTAACAACCCCCAACCCTAATCATTTCCCAAGTTCCGCCGCCCCTGAATCCTTCTTCCCTCTCTTATTTCTCACCCTTCTCCCTAACTCAAGCCCGCCGTAACCTAAACCCCTTCAGTTCATGGGTTTTCCCTTCGATCTTAGGCCCCGTCTGGCCTTCTTTCTTTACTGGTGTTATGATTTTTGTGTTATTTGAGGGAATCTCAAAGAGATTCAACACAGACTCGGTCCAAATCCTTCATTTTCTCGATGAATTCGCATGTGTTCGTCTCTATGTTTGTGAGTATTGTTATCTTCATATTTATGACTTCAAATCTCTGGTTCAAACCGGATTCTTCTTACTCTGTCTATTTTTAAAACCCTAGTCACTTTCTACTCGAGTTTGTTCATATTTCTATAGATCTGAGATGATTTTGTGTTTATCTATTTAAGATCTTCTGCTTTTCTTATTATTGTTAACTGATTTTCATTTTTCCCTAAAAGCTAGGGTTTCATCTTTTAAGTTTCTGCAAAATAGTTCTAAAATATTTAAGCATTTAACTCCGGTTTTCTTTACTTGTTCAACTGGTTATCATGTCTATGTTTTAATCCCTAAGGTTTCTAATTATTCCACTGTTTGTTCTGATATTTACCCGTTATTCTTTGGCTCTGTCAATTAAAAAGGATTAATTGATTTTTATTTGCCTAATTAGGGTTTGGAATTCTGTTTTCTTTTAAAATCGATATCTCTTTGATGATTTTGCTTATTCTTTCCTTATTTGTGACTCATAATTGGTACTTCCTTCCTTAATTATGCTACTGGCCTAATTTCTGGGTATTGATTGTTTTGACTGACCTATAAATGGTCTTTAGGCTTATTTCTTACCTTATTTAGCTTCAATCCTGTCTACTAACTGATTTCATATGAGATTCTCCTTTATTTAAGGGCTATTTCCTAGATTCTTTCTTATTAATTGATTGGGTTTATCCCTAACTGGTTGGTCAATTTATGTGGATACTTTATTTATGTACCGTTAATTTTCCTTGGCTTCTTTGTTTACTCTGTTGAATGCTATATAAACCTTGCACCATTCTGATTTTCAAAAACAAAGAAAAACACCTACACACACACACTTATGCTTACAAGCACACACTGAGACACAAACTCAACTTACATACTTACACACACACAACTTGAGTTCTTTCTGTTACTTCGATTTGCTGCACTGTCTAGCAGGCTAAAAGCCAAGGCTAGAGTCTTGGATTCCAATTGACTTCACCTTCCTATTTGCTATCTCCTTAACTGATATGCCTCAATTTCTGTTATCATCTTCTATTCTATATGCTATATAGCCAGTTTATTATAGACATCAACATGATTTTGGTTTGATATTTGTTTCCTTGCCATCTCTTTCTCAACTACTATGCCTCAGTTCTTATTCCTTGTGACTTATATGATTATCTTACTTCGAGCCTCGATATGTCCTGCTTATTATATGTTTCCAGTTTACTTTCTAACTAGTATGTTTTAGTCTTGGTTACCTCTTTGTTCCACATATATGTGTGGTTAGTTCTTCAAACTCCAACATGCTTCTGCCAGACATATAGTTCATGTTCTGTTCTTTTTTTTAGTAGTTATGTCTTAGTTCATGTTATCTTGTTCTGCTTATTGTAACTTCAGTGTGTTTCTCTGCTTAATACATGTCTATATGATTCCACCTAGTAATAATTATTAAACTAAGTCAACTTCAGCAATGTGAAACCTTATTTGATTAAATTGTGACACTGTTTAGTTCTGTCTATAATTTAACTATTCCTACTCTTGTTTTGATTGTTTAATTATTGGTACCCATGTCTGAACCAATCCGCTGAAATGTGGTTCTGTTCTGTTTGTAGTCTTGTAACTAGTTTCTATTCACTTCTGAAAATCAAACTACTTTTCTAAAATTATCCCCTACCCTTATATACTATTTTCAAACTTCAGCTCTTAGTTATCTAGGGTCCTACCACCCCCAGTGTGAGCACTACATAGGGTTCATGAGACTCCTCCAAACTCTAACACACTTGGGTTGGTCTTCCAATCATTTACAACTATTTCTCTAAGAAAGGTTCTGGTGTGAGCATTCTTTGACACACCAAAAGCTCATTTGTGTATTATGGATGGACTACCTGTACTTCAGACTTGCTTGCTTGAAGGCCTGGCTTCCGGGTTGATATTTAATGAATAGCTTTATTTAATTCATTCATATTGGTTTGTAATAATGTAATAATCCTTGTAAAAACATATATGGGGTTATTAGTAAAAGCTGGGGAGGGATTGTTATATATCTTTGTCAGGTTCGGGCAGAAATCATGCCTATATGTTGTTGTGGTGATTCTTTATGTGCATACCACTAGAAACCATGCCCATAAGGTCTTGTCTCACCGTTTGAAATCTGAAGTTTCATACTTTGCATCCTAGAAATCCTATTTATAGGCCATTTATCACTTCTGCATCAAGAACTCATGTTTTATGCATATTTTCAAATCTCAATGTGCATTAGAAATCATGTATATCGGATCTTCTTTGTGAATTATCAAACTTGGATGACATTCTGTTAACGTCTCTGCCCACTTAGATATCATGTCTATAGGAAATAAAATATAAAAATAGTTTTCTGCATTTAGATATCACGCCTATATGAAGTAATACTTGAAATCAGTTCCAACGCTTAGAAATCATGCCTATAGGAGTTAACTTATTCTGCCAATAGAATTAGAAAGCATGCTTATAGGATCTAAAGAAGATAAAAACCTATCTGTTAAAATCAGTAACTCATTTATGAACTATGTTATAGGCCTATAATTTAACAGTTGTAGATACCATGCCTATAGGATTCTGTTATGGTTATCACTTAAGCAAACTTATAGGAATTCTGGGGCTAAAAAGAACTGTGATTTAGTACTGCCTGATGTTTTCCTAGATTCAGAGTTCTTAACAAAATCAGTAGGCAAACTTATAGGAATCGTTGCTCGCTTTAATAAGGCTGTTATATATTTTGTTTATGCTCATCTAGATATCCTTCCTATAAGATCTTAAATCATTAAAGATGGTTTGTTTGAATAGCGTGCATTTGTTTTGTTTACTTGTGGAGGTTAACATGAGCCCCTATTTGATCTTTATGTGACAGTCCTACTTGAATTTTGTTTGTCGCTTAGTTTTCTCATTTTAAGAAACATAGGTGAGTCTAGAACCACCTTAAATAGAGATCTTAAACACCTCCAGGGCCATAGGTGAGGGACGGGTAGTGCACGCATAAGGTATGCAGTAGAAGCTATTAGAACTCTTAGGTAATAACTGAAAGATAGTAACTGGGTAGTAAAGGAGATGATGACTTCTGCGCTAATGCTATGCTTAACACCCTAATTTAGGGAAAGTTACCAAGTATTGCATGGAAATGATCCTATAGGCTAAAAAACATAGGACCCATTTAATTCCTGTTTTAAAGTGAATATCTATTTGTTTTAAACTGTTTAACTTTCCTTTAAAGACTAATTCGCTTAATTGAGTTTAGCCGGTACCTACCATTGTGGACCTCGAGGGGTGCCTAACACCTTCCCCTCAAGGTAATTTTTAGCCCTTAGCCAAATATCTGGTGACATAAACTAGTTTCATGAGTTATTTGCTTTAGGTGTCCTAACGCACCTTAATCTATTAGGTGGCAACTCTTCAAATCCCATACCCCATCCCAAAAGGAAGGGAGTTGTCCCAGAAATGTCGAAACCCGAACTCCGCGAGGAAAAAGGGGGCGCGACGGCATGTCGACTCTGTTGGGGATTTCCCTTATGCTTTTACCATAACAAACTTGATTTTTGTGAATTAGTCTTAAGCATGATTTATTCTGTTAATACGTGCGCACCCTTTCCCTTTCCCCTTTCTATGAATTTAATTGCCTATTTTCAAGCATTTATGATTTTCTACAGAAACTGACTTGTTTCCTTGTTTTCCTTTCTTAAACGTCTTTCAATTATTAAATACCACATTTATCATTTTTCTTAACGTGCAAATACGTGACAACATACTATTTACGGTTGCATAAATCATGCTCAACATCATATTCCACTCGTGCGTAATCAATCCTATAGCAATGCTTGATGAGTATTTGTGCTCTTCCTATATATCATCCCTTTGAATTCGAAAAGGCTTATATGCGGTAAAGCTAGTCGATCAGCGGTGCAGTCTAGACCTCTATAGAAACCTTACTCTGATTTATTGTACATGCATCATGGTCAAAACCTAGCCAGGGTTAATATGTTCTCAACATAATAAACCTTTAGGAAAATCCTTGTCCAAAAGTCCACCGGGGTTTCCATAATCCCAACGGACGCAACCACAATCTGTGCATTAATTTGGAGAAATAAGTGCCAATATGCTAATCACTGATGTATAAATAGTCGAATCTGGTGGGGGAAAGGGCCTAACCTTATTTGTTTTGCAGAAAAATGAGGCACGAAGTTCCCAGGTTCGACATGGTCCGTAACATACATACCTGTTGCTGGGCATGCGCGACCTGGGGAATCTGATCAATGGATCCAAAAGAATCAAGCCTGGGGAAGGTCCTTCTGGGACCAAGTAGATTAGGGTTTTTTGCTTTTCAAATGTAATGAGGCCAAGTGCCATTAGTGACTTATCTTATTTAGTGTCGTTTTAGATTCATCTACTTTACATTAATGAAATGAGGCAATTATTGGCACTGAAGTTCTCCAAATCAACTTGCCGCTAGGCCTACCTCGGGAACAATGAGGCTCCCAAATTAGGACGCGAATTTACATTCACGCACTATGTGTTTAGATATTGCAAATACTCTTTTTGGAACCCTTACTGACTTGGTTACCTTTTGTTTTACTTTACTTTTTGATTATTCCCATTCCCCAAGGTTGGTTCACGCATACTGGCATCATCATCTTACCATACCAGATCCAGAGGCCCTCCACCTTCTCCTCCTCCAAGTGTACTGAAAGGCAAAGGGAAAGCTAAAATGATGATATGAACGGCAACACTGCACATGTTGAGAATGTGGAAACTTTCGATGGTCGGGGCACTCAAGCCCCAAATTATTTGGTTTTACGGCTTGAGCAGGAGATACTTGAACTACAGGGTGAGTTTGAGCAGGTCCGTAATTTGGAAAACCTCTCCCTCACACTATACGTCCAAGATATCAACCATCCAAATACCCAAAACCCAGCACCTCGTCAGAATACACCCAACCAACGCCTGCATAATCCTCCCCCACCTCACCAATATACAACCCCGCCTCAAAATCAACCTCTCCCTCCTCAATACCGGCAAACCACCTATCAAAATCCCCAAAATACCCCACAAATTATCCCCGAACACCAAAACTCAACCAATGATCACCACTATACCCAAACTCCTAGCATTCACCAGAACAACCCCATATACGTGGAAACCATACCTCACTCCACTCAACCAATCTTCTATCCACCAAAATCCGCTGAGAAGGACATGCTCATCAAGAACATGGCTGAGGAACTCAAGAAGTTGACAAGTCGAGTTCAGGGTGTTGAATGGGGTAAAGGTATCGAGGTCTGAATTACGAGGATTTATGCATACAGCTAGATGTGGAACTGCCAGAGGATTACAAACCTCCCAAGTTCGAAATGTTTGATGGAACGAGTGATCCCAAGATTCATCTGAGGACTTATTGTGACAAGCTCGTGGGGGTAGGAAAAGATGAAAGGATTCGAATGAAGCTCTTCATGAGAAGTCTTAATGGAGATGCCCTGTCCTGGTACATAAGACAAAATCCCAAGAAGTGGGCCAATTGGGTGAGCATGGCATCAAATTTCATGGACGGGTTCAGATTTAATACGGAGAATGCTCCGGATGTCTTCTATATTCAGAATCTAAAGAAGAAGCCAAGTGAGACTTTCCGCGAGTATGCTACTCGGTGGAGGTCAGAAGTAGCGAAGGTCAGGACGATGTTAGATGAGGAGAAAATGAACAAATTCTTTGTCAGGGCTCAAGATCCACAATATTACAAGAGGTTAATGGTCATTGAGAATCACAAGTTCTCCAACATCATCAAGCTCGGAGAAAGGATTGAAGAAGGTATCAAAAGCGGAATGGTAACAAATTTCGAGGCACTGCAAGCCACGAACGAGGCATTACAATCGGGTGGCATATCAAAGAAGAAAGAAGTAGGGGCAGTGATGGTAGCCCAAGGTCCAAAATATCCATTTGTATACCAAACGCCTCCACCCACATACCAACCTTCCCCTCCCAGATATTCTCAACCCGCTACCGCCTACCACACCTATAACACCCAACCATCCTATTATCAGTCACCTCCAACTCATCCAAACTACCAAAAACCTAGGCCTAATTTTGACTGTGAACCACCCAGACAGTACACCGCCATTACTGAACCCATCGACCAGTTGTACGAAAGGTTGAAAGTCGTTGGATATGTCACTCCTATTCCTGCTGTGGCAATGTAGAGTTCATCTCAATGGGTCAATCCAAATAAGACATGTGCACATCATTTCGGCATGAAGGGACACACTATTGACGAATGTCGTACCTTGAAAGACAAGATCCAAACATTGATTGATAGTAAGGTCATACAGGCGAAGGAAGCTGCACCCAATGTCCACAACAATTCTCTCCAGATCATAGGGGTGGAAGGGTCAATGTGATAGAAACTGATAAAGAGTGGGATCCTGAGGGATCAATCGGGCTTATTCGAGAAGGTGATGATCCTAATAAACCTACAATCACACTCAATCCCATTGTGGTGAAGTACAACCACCAGTTGAAGTCGAGATAGCCGCATCGGTTCCTTTAGAAGTAGAAGTAACACCACTCATTCCATTTGAAGTAGAGGTGGCCGGACCTTTTACTGTAACGGTGGAATCCACACCACCATTCAGTTCCAATGTTGTACCTTGGGATTATGTGGCCGAGGCTAGAAGAAAGGGAAAGTCAAAGACAGAAGAATCCGGTGTTGCACAAGGAATAACCAGAACAGGAAGGGTTTATACACCTGAAAATTTAGGAGAAACCAGTAAGAAAACTTCTAACAAACCGCCCGTCACTGAGGCTAGTCCAGATGACCTATGGAGGAAGGTACATGCAAGGGAGTACTCTTTCGTTGATCATCTGAACAAGATTCTCGCTCATATATCTATCCTGTCGCTGCTGCAAAATTCTGAGGCACACAGGAAGCTCTAATGAAGGTGTTGAGTGAAGCATATGTGCCCAACAACATCATTGGTGGAGAAATTGCCAATATGGTGGGGCAGGTGCTAGAGGGCCACAAAATCACTTTCCATGAGGAAGAATTACCACCGGAAGGGTTGAATCACAACAAAGAACTACACGTCATAGTGCAATGCGAAGACAAGTTTATTGACAGAGTTCTGATTGATGGAGGATCCAGCCTCAACATTTTCCCATTGACAACGCTGAAGAGGTTGGGCAAAGGCCTACATGAGATACGAGAAGAAACTTTGAATGTTAACGGATCCGACGGGTCTCAAAGGGCTACCATCGGAGAAACTAATCTTTGTCTGCAGATGGGTCCTACCTAGTTTGATGTGGAGTTCCATGTACTGGATATATCCACCTCCTACAATTTGTTGTTAGGACGACCTTGGATATATGTCGTTGGGGCCGTAGCATCTACTTTACACCGGGCTGTGAAGTTCGAGTGGAACCATCAAGAAGTAATTATCCATGGAGATGGGAGCAACCACATTTACACCAGTCAGACTATTCTGGTGATTGAAAATAGAAGAAAGATAGGTGGAGAGACCTACCATCGTATTGAACGGGTTAACGCGATCGAGAAAGATAATTGGTGGAGTAGCAAAATAGCAAGCATGCTAGCATGGAAAGGATATGAGCCCGACAAGGGGCTTGGTAAAAATCATCAAGGCATCTCCAAGCCAATACAGCTAAAGTGCCATGGTACCACTTTTGGGATGGGATACCGATACACCTGGCAATAATATCGAAACTGGTCACCACCGTGGCGTGGTCCATACCACCCTCTTGAGCAACCCGTGCCGCACTTGAGTCAGACCTTCCATTAGGCCGATATCATATGGGGATCAGAGGAAGAAGAAGCACTGGCAGCATTGAGGAATTTGTTCTTGGAAGATGATGATAGGGGCTGATGTGTGATCATCGAGGAGGAGAAGAAGGAAGGCCCTACCATCCAAGATGTGGAAAGAGGAGAATTCCTCAAGAACTGGACTGTTAGACTATCAAGGGCCCGACGAGTCCCGGGGTAGCAAGGCTGAATAGCATTGTTTACTTTTCTAAAACATGATTTCCACTTTTGCATTTTTTCTTTTGTCTTAAATAATATTTTCAACGTTCCAAAAATTTTACTTAAAATCATTTTTATTTAATGCTTTAAATGGATTGATGTTTTATTGTTACGACTTTCTTTCACATCTTTATCCCTACAGCATTACTATTTCTTAACTTGATGAATCAACGATGTGACATGTAATGAGACAATAAAGCAAAAGGACAGTGATTCAGAAGATGAAGATGTAATACCTGAAGAGATTGTCAGAGAGGTAGAGGCTTTTGAGAACAAACCCAAGTCCAACCTAGACGAAACTGAGATAGTCAACTTGGGAAATTCTAAAACCGTCAAGGAGACCCACATCAGCATCCATTTGTCACCATCAGAGAAAAAGGAATACACTCGGTTCTTGAAAGAGTATGAGGACATCTTTGCATGGTCATACAATGATATGAAAGGATTAAACACATCCATTGTGTCCCACAAGTTGCCCACAAACCCAATGTGTCCGCCAGTAAAGCAGAAACTCAGGAAGTTCATGCCAGATATGAGCTTGAAAATCCAGGAAGAAGTTACTAAGCTGATCAAAGCCAAGGTCCTCAGGGTAGTTGAATATCCAACTTGGTTATCCAACAACGTGCCAATTCCAAAGAAGGATTAGAAGGTCAAGTTTGCATCGATTATCGAGATCTCAGCAGAGCCGGCCCAAAGGATTATTTCCCGTTACCAAATATACACATCTTGATCGACAATTGTGCCAAGCATGAACTCCAGTCTTTTGCGGAGATCTGGATGGATGAGGAGGACGCTGAGAAAATAGCCTTCATTAAACCGTGGGGGGTGTACTATTACAAGATGATGACGTTCGCCCTAAAGAATGCTGGGGTCACCTACATGAGGGCCATGACTACTATTTTTCATGACATGATACATAAGGAGATAGAGGTGTACGTAGATGATGTCATCATTAAATCCAGGAAGGCCACATATCATATAATATACTTGAGGAAATTTTTCGACACACTACGAAAGTACAACCCAAACTTAAACCCTGCGAAGTGTGCATTCGGGGTTCCTGCCGGAAAGCTATTGGGATTCATCATCAGCCATCGGGGAATAAAATTGGATCCATCAAAGGTCAAATCCATCCAAGAATTACCACCACAAAAAAGCAAGAAAGATGTAATGAGTTTCCTAGGACTTCTCAATTACATCAGCCGTTTCATAGCACAGTCCACAGTGATATGTGAGCCGATTTTCAAGATGCTGAAAAAGGACGCTGCAACTAATTGGACCAAGGATTGTCAAAAGGCTTTTGACAAAATCAAGGAGTACTTGTCCACACCACCAGTCTTAGTCCCGCCAGAGCCTTGTAAACCACTACTACTCTACCTAGCAGTGTTAGATGGAGCCTTCGGTTGTGTTCTGGGACAACATGACGAAATGGGAAGAAAAAAGCAGGCCATATACTACTTAAGCAAGAAGTTCACTCCTTATGAAGCACGATACTCTCTGCTAGAACGCACTTGTTACGCTCTAGTTACGCTCTAACATGGATAGCTCAAAAGCTAAGACATTACTTCTGTGCCTATACTATATATCTCATATCAAGGATGGATCCCCTGAAGTACATCTTTCAAAAACCCATGCCTACTGGGAAGTTGGCCAAGTGGCAAATATTGCTGAGTGAATTTGACATTATCTATGTAACTCAGAAAGCAGTCAAGGGACAAGAATTGGCAAATCATCTTGCTAAGAATCATGTAGGCGAAGAATATGAACCCCTAAACACATATTTTCCTGATGAGGAGGTATTATTCGTAGGAGAAGATATTGTTGAAGCCTACGACGGTTGGAGGATGTTTTTCGACGAAGCAGCAAATTTTAAAGGAGTGGGTATTGGAGCCATATTGGTATCAGAAACCGGTCAACATTATACGGTGTCTGCAAAGCTCAGATTCCCTTGCATCAACAACATGGAAGAATATGAAGCTTGCATATTAGGGCTCAACATGGCTGTTGATATAAACATTCAAGAACTACTAGTGATCAGCGATTCATATCTACTTGTGCATCAGGTACAAGGAGAATGGGCTACAAGGAATTCCAAGATACTACCTTATCTACCTCATGTACAAGAAATAAAGAAGAGGTTCACAAAGATAGAATTCCGGCATGTCCCCAGAATTTAGAACGAGTTTGCTGATGCATTGGCCACCCTGTCATCAATGATACAGCACCCAGACAAGAATTTCATCGATCCTATTTCGGTAAGGATTCATAATCGGCCGGCATATTGTACCCATGTTGAAGACGAAACCAATGGAAACCCCTGGTTCCATGACGTCAAAGAATATTTGACAAAAGGAGAATACCCGGAACATGCAAACCATACTCAGAAATGCACCCTTCGGAGGTTGTCCAATCATTTATTCTAGAGTGGAGGAACCCTATATAGAAGAACTCCTGATCTGGGACTGTTAAGGTGTGTCGACGCAAAGGAAGCTTCTAAGTTGCTCAAGGAGATACATGCCGGAACCTTCAGTCCACACATGAACGGTTTTGTCTTGGCCAAGAAAATACTCAGGGCCGGTTATTTTTGGATGACCATGGAAACAGATTACATCCGGTATGTTCAGAAATGAAACCAATGTCAAATACATGCATACATGATAAAAGTACCGCCGAACGAGCTTAATGCAACAAGCTCACCCTAGCCCTTCGCCGCTTGGGGAATGGATTGCATTGGCCCAATCGAGCCCACTGCATCAAACAGGCACCAGTTAATTTTGGTGGCTATCGACTACTTCACTAAATGGGTTGAAGCTGCATCTTACAAAGCGGTGACCAAGAAGATCGTTATGGATTTTGTTCACGACCGGATTGTTTTCCAGTTCAGGGTTCCGGAATCTATCATCACTGACAATGCCGCCAACCTCAATAGTGATCTAATGAAAGCTATGTGTGAGACTTTCAAAATCAAGCACAAGAATTCCACAACATATAGGCCTCAGATGAATGGAGTCGTGGAGGCTGCCAACAAGAACATCAAGAAGATACTAAGGAAATGGTAGAAAATCACAAACAATGGCACGAGAAGCTACCATTCGCCTTACTGGGATACCGTACCACAGTCTGCACATCAACTGGGGCAACCCCTTATTTACTGGTTTTTGGCACTGAAGACCCAAGACAAACACAAAAAAAGTTATGGTTGCTGCTTGGGGGGAAAGTTCAGATGAAGAATCAGAAGATGGTGAGACAGAAGATCAGGCTCTCATGGAAATTGGAGAATCTGATGAGGAGACTTATGAAGAACCAGAGGTAATTATCTCACAACTTAAAACTAAAATAAAGTTTTTATCTAAGGAGAAACTCTCTGAGTTGCTACTTGACTTCATAGATGATTCTGAGGAAACAACCAAAGAGAAGGATCAACTATCTAAAGAGTGTGAAATGCTAAAAGCAAAATGCATGGACCTGGAGATAAAGGTCAGTGAATGNTAGGATCCAGTAAAAAGGTAGTTGATCACTCTCATGTCATGTTAGAAGAAAGCATAGGAAAATTAAAAGATAAGATGTATGCCAAGGACGAGCAAATAATAACTCTTAATGAACAACTTGGCAAAGTCAAACATGAATTAGATCGAACCTGTAAATGGAAAAAATCCTCTGACGCCCTGATATGGCTTCAAGAGCAGCCCACACAGAAAATACAATAAGTATCAACAAGAAAAAAAGAGAGAGCTGAGATATAGTACACAAGTAAGACGGTGACTGAGTACAAGATAGAAATCAGCAGTCAATTCAACAAGTATACGACTACTACGAGTCTCAGCAGTGATATCATATGTCCTAAGCATGGTGTCTAACATGAAAGGCAGTCAATTAATCAAACAAGGAGAAACAGGTAATAATAATGGACTATTCGACTTTACAGTCTCTCGGGACGGACCAAGTCTCAGTCCCTCACAGTGCACGCTCACACGCCCGTCACCTAGCATGTGCGTCACCTCTAAATATTCACATCATACAAATTCTCGGGGTTTCATACCCTCAAGACCAGATTTAAGACTGTTACTTACCTCAACAGCGTAGATATCCTACTCTGAAATGCCTTTTCCTCTCGAATCGGCCTCCAAATGCCCCGAATCTATCCACAAACATTACAACACCATTAAAGTAGCAACAGAAGAGGATTGGTTTTGGGAGTCAATTGCCTAAGTGGGACCCCAAAAGCAAGTATCTTACTCTCCCTGAAAATAAAATCTGCACCCATTGTGGGAAGACTGGCCACTATAAATATGAGTGTGCTGTAAAAGAGAAGGCCAGTCAGAAAAATGAGAGATTCATTAAAAAGAAAAACTGGCTACCAAACTGGGCCAGAAAAAATCTGATTCATCCATTCTCTCATAGAAAAGGACCCAAACTAGTTTGGGTTCTTAAAACTAACCCCTGATTTCCTTTTGTAGGTTCAAGTGAGAGGAGGTAGCCAGATTTGGTACTTGGATAGTGGCTGCTCAAAACATATGACTGGGAACATGGAACAGTTACTTTCACTTGAAAGTCTCAAAGGAGGAAATGTCTCCTTTGGAAACGGAAAGAAAGGTGAAATCATTGGGGTTGGTAAAGTAGGTAAGGATGATACACGATATATTGAACATGTGTATCTCATAGATGGCTTGAAATCTGGTCTGATCAGTGTATCACAACTATGTGACAGAGGTAACCTGGTTGCTTTTACTTCCACAAAATGTTTTGTGATTAACCTGCTTACTGACAAGATTGTTTTGCAGGGAAAAAGAATGAATAACATCTATGTCATAGACTTGTCCA
>ML426735.1:57292-74806 GCA_005239525.1 Nicotiana knightiana | reverse complement strand
ATGTCACTTTAATTGGAAAAACTACCATACCCCCTTGGGGTGTATAAAAAAGGAGGTGTGACAGGGTTGACTAGGGATATCATATTGGTAGGCTACAGAAGATTTCAAAGTTCAAATTGGACCAAGGAGAGCCTACAATCACTTCTCAAGTCGAGCTACACTTAGAATTTCTCCTAGAAAAACATTCAGGGCAAGTTCTAGACTTATTGGCATAGGACTTGGACTTGCAATTCAATACCTCACCTCTCAAGCTACTAGATTATTAAAGAGAACATAGTCGAGGGCCCACAACAACCCTAGCTAAGATTGAAAATCACAAATGGCTCAAAGAAACCACTCAATGATTTTTTTAGCCACCTCAAGAGTCTAAAGGTCACAACTAGAGCTATTCTCTGTCAATCAACTTGTATCGAACTATGAGGTCGAAGGTAAATGTGTTAGTACCAAGTGAAGCCTTCTTGAGACATTTTTATTCATTACTACTAGCTATCAAAGCAAAAAGAAAATGCACTCAATCCCTTAAGAAGGTTGTCACACCATCCATCGTTGGGAAGAGCCACACGGTTCACACAACATCCACTTTTGGAAAGAACCGTGGCATTAAGAAAATCTAAGGCTTATTGTTCACACAAAATGTAAAAAGAAGCTAAAAACTTAAAAATAAGCTACTAAAGGAAACAAAAAGCTAAGCTATTAGGAAAAATAACGAAAGAATTTATGAAGAAAACTGAGGAAAGTAAAATGAATATGTACAAAAAGGAGTAAAAGGAATATATACATAATGGAAATGAATATATACATCGAATGGTAAAATTATATACATAACAAAAGTGAAAATAACGATAAATGGACCACCCTCCCCAAATAAAAAGTAGCATTATCCTCAATGCTAGTATCAAAATAAGATCAGGGAAAGGTTAGAGAGTAAAGAGAACTCCCTATGTGGTCTGTATCGGGTCTGGTATATGAGTGGGATCCTCAATATGCATAGGCTCATCAACTCCCTCTGTGTCCTCTAATTGGATCTCCACATCCTCTGACTAGGGGACCACGGGTTTGCTGAGCATCTGGATCAGCTCCTCAGCAGTATGTGTAGTGGCAACCAGCTCCTCAGACTGGCCAGCTGCTGCATCTGATGCCTCATGCTCTACTGCCTGGGCTGCTGGGGTTGTCTCCTCCATAAGCAAGTCCAGTGGGATATCTCCAGTAGAGGCAATCTTCTCTACCTCCTTTTTCAACTTCTCCACTGACTCCTTTGAGGCTTGAGTCTTCCTCATCTTTTTCACTTGCTTGCCCAGATCCTTAATAATCTTACCATGTGCATGTAAAGTCTTCAGGATCTTTTTCTAGTTGTCCAGAAGCTTCTTCTAGTTGCTTAGAAGCTCCTTCAATGAATACTCCACTGATGGAGGTACCTGAAGCTGTGATGGGGCTGAGGCTTGTACTGCTACTGCATTAGATAGGACATTCAGCTTTGATGTAGCTGCCTGCATCCAGTTGTTAATGCGGGATAGTGTTTGAGAAACCCGCTGTGCAGTCTGAGGATAGGTTAAAGATGAGGGCACAGATAATGGCACAATGGCAGATGGCCCGGATGAGGGAGGAGGCATGGCAGCTGAAGAATCCTCTGTTGTGTAAGGCTCTGACCTGGCAGCCACGACCATCTCTTCAGACTAGCTAGTGGAGGTATTGGCTTTACCCTTTGCTTTAGGGTTGTCCGTTCCTTGGAGGCTATACCAGGAGAAAGTCTTTTTAGGCCTCACCTTTGTGTCATAGTGCCTCTTCTCTACCCCTTGGTCCTCGAGATACATCGTGATGAAGTTGGGGTAGGGATATGATCTTTCTTCTTTTCGACTGACTTGGACATGTGGTAGGACATGAGTTCCCCACATTGATTGGATACCTCATCATGATGGATGCTACAAGAATCGCCCGGGTGAGTGGGAGGACATTTCCATGCTGGCAAAGATCAAGTCGGCTGCACATAAAGGTGGACCACCCTTTGGCTTCAAAGCTAAGGGTGTTTCTAGCTATTGGGACTCCAGCTATGAGCCATGCCGGTGTGGTCCCTGGAATAGCTAATATCTCTACTAGCCATGGACGAGTTTCTTCCACCAATGCCAATTTCTCCAAGTATTGCACCGCTTCCACCTCCTCAAAACCGGCATATTTGTTCAAAGTGTGGCGGATCTTCAAGTTCCGGACCTTTGTCAAAGTGGTGCCCTTTTTTATGTGGGCAAAATTT
Source organism: Nicotiana knightiana (assembly GCA_005239525.1). Classification (NCBI taxonomy): domain Eukaryota; kingdom Viridiplantae; phylum Streptophyta; class Magnoliopsida; order Solanales; family Solanaceae; genus Nicotiana; species Nicotiana knightiana. The sequence goes on along the minus strand of ML426735.1, from coordinate 72,561 downwards.
GCGTAGAATTCCTTGACAAGGTACTCATTTGCGTACACCACTTTTCTGGTGAAGTACTTCCAGCCTTTTCTCTCCTCAAACTGTTTCTTGACATTTGGATTGTGGGGAAGGAGGTCTCGTTCTATGAATTTTCGCTCAAGGGTGAGTGACCTTTTGGGCCACCATTCCCAGAATTTCAAATATGCTTTCTCGCTCACGAATCTATCCGCCCACACCTCGGGCTTCCTTGACCTAGCAAGACCACCAATATTGGTATCACCCCATATCCTGTCATCCGGGACCTTGTCATCATCATCAATATTAATCGAGGTTGTTGAGGCAGGTGTTGTAGAAGGCGGGGACGATGGCTTCAATGCCTCACTACCTCCCTATGATCCATCAGACGACCAGAAGAAGAGGTAGGTTCATTGACTAGGCGGAAGGGTTGTGATTGAGCCTCTTGTTGTTGTTGTGTAGATTCCCCCTCAGAAGTCTCCCTGGATGGGAGGTATTCACTTGTATCTGAGGAGTCGACAGGAGGTCTCACTAGGGTAGCCTTTTTGTCTATTATCCTTTGGGCTTCTAAGGGCAATGCCTGCTTTCCTTTGCCCCGGCCTCAGGAGGATTCTTCCCTCCCTTTGGATTTGTCTCCTCCACCACGAGAACGCACCATTTTCTGCAACACACAAGTAGTGAAATACAGTTAGAATTGGGGTTCAATCAAGTGTTAAAGCAGGACAGATGAAATGAAAACTATGCTCTCAGAACAGGGCACCGCGGACCACGTAAAAGTGAACGCGGCCGCGAAATGCCAATCGCGGACCGCGTAAAAGTGAACGTGTTCGCAAAGAGGTCAGGCTCAGACTACTGACTCTCTGATCTTGCTCAAACACGGACCGCAAAAGCGGTGGCGAACGACCCATCGCGGACCGCGTAAAAGTGAACGCGGTCGCGAAGGCAGATGATAGACTCTCTGAAGTTCAAAAGCGCGACCACAAAAACTTGGACACGACCGTGAAGGACCAACTGCGGGCCATGCAAAAGTGACCGCGACCGCGAACTCTAATCAACCACCAGTGCTTTGAAGTTAGGGTATCGCAGATCGCGTAATTTTGGACGCGGTCGCATACCCTATCGTGGACCGCGGAAAAAAAACTGCGGCCGCGAATTTCAAATGAAATTGGTACTGAAGAACACTGACAACAAGGGTTTTCACTAATTGTGCAAAAATTATAGCAATTAACCATGCAAAGTTACTAACCCCAGCCCCTATTAGGCATACAAACACTACCCATATGTTGTTAATCAAAACTTAAGCATCAAATTGACATTTTGGCATGAAACTAACCCTAATTAAAAAGGAAAATTAAAACAAAGAGAAAATAGAAAGACACAGATAAAATCAAATTATTGAAATGCACATACCAGTTGTAAAATATTGTAGGAAAACTACTCTTTATGTGAATGAGATGAGTTTAAAAGCAAGGAGAGAACAGTGCTTTAGGTGTGGTGAAAAGTTGGGGTTCATAAAGTGTAAAATGATTCACGAACTCCTATTTATACTTAGAATCAGTAGACCCACCGCCTTACCTGAGTGCGGCCGCAAAATTTATCGCGGTCCGCACTCTTTTACCTTTTGCAAATCTGCTTCAAACACCTGGGCGCGGTCCGTAAAATATTGGCCGCGACCGCAGAATTTCTGCGGTCGGCATAAATTTCAACGCGGCTGTGAACTCTGAAGGGATTTTGACTGCCGACTTCAGAGAGTTGGCATTTTTCTCATTTCAACTACGCGACCGCACACAAAAAAGTGCGGCCGCGAAGTGCTCACGCGGTCCGCGAAAGTTTGGGCACGGTCTGCGAACTTTTGTCACTTAGCCAAATTCCGTCCTTGTCAATTTCCTACACTGCAAAACCAATCCTACACACACTTTACAACCAGTTAGTCCAAACAATGCCTAATCTAAGAAGAAAATCAAAAGAAAGAAAAACACATGGGTTGCCTCCCAAGAAGCGACTGATCTAACATCGTGGCACGACGCATGCTACCATCATCACTTGAAATGGATCAAAGCCACCACGTGGCTATCATAAATCTTGACCAGGTAGTGCTTCACTCGGTGCCTGTTGACTGTGAAGATCTCACAATTCTTGTTTTTCAAATCGAGAGCACCAAAAGGAGTTTCATGAACCACTTCAAAAGGACCACTCCACTTTAACTTGAGCTTTTCCAGAAACATTCGTAACCGAAAGTTGAATAGAAGAACCAAGTCACCCTCCTTGAATTCTTTGTTCCGGATATATTTGTCATGTAAGTACTTCATATTGTCCTTATACAAGGACGAGCTGGAATAAGCATGGAACCGGAACTCATCAAGTTCATTTAGTTGCTCTACCCAAAGATTGGCAGCTACGTCCCATTCAAGGTTCAATCTCTTCAGCTCCCACATGGCCTTGTGTTCTAATTCAACCGAAAGATGACTTGCCTCCCTAAATACTAATCGGTACGGAGACATACCAATTAGAGTCTTGTACGCTGTTCTATAGGCCCATAAAGCATCGTCAAGTTTCCTTGACCAATCAGTCCAGTTTGCATTGACAGACTTGGATAAAATGCTCTTGATCTCCCTGTTAGAAACCTCAACATGTCCACTTGCCTGGGGGTGATAAGGGGTTTACACCTTATGAGTGACACCATACTTGGAGTATAAAGTGTCAAAGGCTTTATTGCAAAAAAGAGAACCCCTATCACTAATGATAGACCTTGGGGTGCCGAACCTTGTGAAGATATTTTTCTTTAATAAATCCACCATACTTCGTGCTTCATTGTTGGGAAAAGCCACAACTTCAACCCATTTGGAAACATAATCAACAGCAACAAGGATATAAGTGTTCCCCCATGAACTCACAAATGGTCACGTAAATTTGATGTCCCACACATCAAAATATCAATCTCAAGAATGGTGGTGAGAGGCATTTCATTCTTCTTGGAAATCCCACCGGCTCTTTGTCACTCATCACAACGCCTAACTAGCTCGCTAGCGTCTTTGTACAAAGTAGGCCAATAGAATCCACCGCTTAGGACCTTTGTATCAGTTCTCACCCCACCATGGTGACCACCATAGGGCGAGGAATGGAAAGCTTCAAAAATACTCAATTGCTCTTCTTCCGGAACACACCTCCGGATAACACCATCATTGCAAATTTTGAAAAGATATGGGACGTCCCAATAATAATCCAAGCAGTCCCGTTTGAGCTTTTTCCTTTGGTTAGAATAGAGCTCATTTGGGACAATGTCGGTCACAAGAAAGTTAGCCACATCGGAGAACCAAGGCATACCATTGAAAGATACGGAGAGAATTTGTTCATCCGGAGACGAATCATCGATCTCGAGGCCATCATGGGGCCTCCCCTCCTCTTCCAAGCAGGACAAGTGGTCCGCCACTTAATTATCACTCCCCTTTCGGTCTATGATTTCAATGTCAAACTCTTGTAGAAGAAAACCATCTCATCAACCTCGCGTTAGAGTCCTTTTTGGTCATCAAGTAACGAAGTGCCGCGTGATCCGTGTGCACAATCATTTTGGCACCCATGAGGTACGGCCGGAACTTTTCCATGGTGAAGACAATGGCTAATAACTCTTTCTCGGTCACGGTATAGTTGACTTGAGTGTCGTTCATTATTTTTCTTGCATAATAAACCGGATGAAATATCTTGTTGATTCTTTGTCCCAAAATCGCTTTTACCGCAATGTCACTAGCATCGCACATGAGCTCAAATGGTAAGATCTAATCGGGTGCGATAATGATGGGAGTGGTAGTCAACTTATACTTGAGTAGTTCAAAATCTTTCATGTAATCATCATCAAACATAAAATTTGCATCTTTTTCCAACAACTTGCACAAAGGGTTCACCACTTATGAGAAATCCTTGATGAACCTACGGTAAAACCCCGTGTGACCAAGAAAGCTCCTTACTACTTGACGGAAGTAGGAGGAGGGAGTTTTGATATCACTTCAATTTTTGCTTTGTCCACTTAAATGTCGTTCTTGGAGATCTTATGACGAGGAAAATGCCCTCCTCGACCATAAAGTGGCACTTCTCTCAATTAAGCACTAAGTTGGTCTTTTCACATCGGGCCAACACTTTGTCAAGATTATTCAAGCATTCTTCAAAGGAATCCCCCACAACACTGAAATCGTCCATGAACACCTCGAGGAAGTCCTCCACCATATCCGTAAATGTTGCCATCATACACCACTGAAAAGTAGTCGGTGCATTACACAAACCAAACGGCATTCTCGAGAACGCAAATGTGCCATACAGACAAGTGAAGGTGGTTTTCTCTTGGTCTTCAGGTGTAATGAGAATCTGGTTATATCCGGAATACCCATCCAAAAAGCAATAATAAGCACGTCTGGCGAGTCTATCCAACATTTGGTCAAGAAATGCAATTGAAAATGGTCTTTCCGGGCCACTTTGTTCAGCTTCCTATAATCCATGCATATCTTCCAACCGGTGACAGTTTTTGTGAGGATCAATTCATTTTTCTCATTTGTGATCACAGTCATGCCCCCCTTATTTGGGACACATTATACCAGCAAAGTCCATGAGCTATCCGATATTGAGTACACAACCCCTGCATCTAGCCACTTGATGATCTCTTTCTTGACTACCTCTTGCATGACCTCATTCAACCTCCTTTGATGTTCCACAGAGGGTTTGGCATCATCCTCCAATATTATTTTGTGCATGCAAAAGGCGGGGCTTATACCTCGAATATGGGCCAAAGTCCAACCTATTGCCTTCTTCCTCCTTTGAAGCACCACAAGGGTGGAGTATACCTGCATGTTAGTTAAACACGAAGAAAAAATAATAGGTAATGTGGAACAAGGGCCTAAGAAACATACCTAAGGTGTGAAGGCAAGGGATTTAACTCAAATGTTGGTGGCTCCTCGATTGAGGGCTTTGTTAGTGGAGTATTCCGGTTCTCAAGGTCCAAGGAAAGTTTGTGGGATCCATATGCATAGGATCTCATTCCTTGCAAAGCATTTGCACATCTACCAAGCCTTACTTATTATATGCATCATGATTCAATAACGTAGCTTCCAAAGGGTCTTCAACATTGATCACTGCACTTGTGTCATCAACAATCACCTCAGTCACAATATCCACAAACGAGCATACTTCGTTGATATAGTCTGTCTCATTGACTTGCACACGTGGAACACAACTTTTTCATCGCCCACCTAGAAGGTAAGCTCCCCAGCTTCCACATCAACTAAGGCCTTCCCTGTAGCTAGTAAAGGTCTCACCAATATGATAGGCACCTCATAGTTAACCTCACAGTCGAGTATCATAAAATTTGCAGGAAGAATGAACTTGTCGACTCAAACTAGCACATCATCAATTATCCCCAATGGCCTCTTCATTTTCCGGTCCGCCATTTGCAACCTCATGGAATTAGGTCTTGGTTTCACAATACCAAANTAGACACATCATCAATTATCCCCAATGGCCTCTTCATTTTCCGGTCCGCCATTTGCAACCTCATGGAATTAGGTCTTGGTTTCACAATACCAAATGTCTTTAACACATAATATGGCATCAAATTAATGCTCGCTCCCAAGTCACACGAGGCTTTGGCAAAAACGACACTACCAATAGTGCATGGAATTGTAAAGGCATCGGGATCTTATAGCTTTGGAGCCATGGAATGCACAATGGCACTCACTTGATGTTTCATTTTGATCGTCTCACGGTTCACTCACCTTTTCTTTTTTACCAAGTCCTTCATGAAATTGGCATATCCCGGCATTTGTTCTAGAGCTTCAACCAAAGGCACATTGATGGACAAACTTTTCATCATATCAATGAATTTCTTGAATTGGTTCTCATTATTTTGCTTTGGAATCCTTTGAGGATACGGTGGAGGAGGCCTTGGCTTTGGGCACTACTGTTTCCGATATGTCTATCACGTGTTCCCTAGACGGGTTCACATCATTTTGTGTCTCCTCCACGTTGTCATCAATGTATATCCTCACTTTTTAATTCACATTCTCATCATTGGCTTGAATCTCATCATCTTCTTGCACAACCACATCATCATTCACAATCTTTCTTGGATTGGAGGTACTTGCATCTCCACCTCTACCACTTCTTGTAGTTACCACCATAGCATGGCCTATATTGTTCCCACCCTTCGAGTTTACTACCGTATCACTTGGTAGTGCCCCGTTTGGGCGAGTATTCAAGACTTGAGAAATTTGACCTATTTGGACTTCGAAGTTGCGGATAGAAGTGTTGTGGGAGGCTATTTGTGCATCAGAGTCGGCATTTCTTTCTATCATTTGCTTGAACATGCTTTCTATCCGTCTCATCTCATTGCTTGAAGAAATTGGCCCTTGTGACGGATATGGAGGTGTGTTGTTGGGTTGTTGATACATCGGGGGCCTTGAAAAGCCCGACCCCCGATTTCCTTGGTTATTGTTGTTCCAACCCCCTTGGTTTCCATTGCCTCCCCAATTGTTATTATTGTTTCCACTCAAATTTATATTATTATTTCCTCCCCTCGCCTTGTTAATTGCCCCAATTTTAATTGTTGTTCCCCCAATTGTTCGGATTGTTGTTGTTGCCGCTATTACAATTCCTATGAGACCCCATGTGTTTTTTTCTCTTCTCTTACGTAATATACGTAACGTGGAATTGTTATATTAGGTATAACTGATTGGGTATAGCACATTGGGAGAATAAGACTGAAACTATGTGGTAATATCAAGGAACTAAACTAAAGCTTTAGGTCAAAGAAATCCCTTAAACAAAGGTTCGTANGATAAGACTAAGAGTGTATAATATGCTAAGAATAATGTGTTATGAGGTATTATAATATCACACTGGTCACATGTTAATTTTTGGAGTCAAGCAAGTTGCGAAATAAAGGTCGACAAAAGTTATCGTAAATTTCTCTAATAAATTTTCTAAACTTTGGGTCAAATGTATTAGATTATTTTTCCCAATATATAAGGATTTATGGAACCCACAACCTACCTAATAGAAGGTCTATGAGTCTAGTTNCTCCCAATATATAAAGAGTTATAGGACCCAAAAACTACCTAATCGAAGGTCTACGAGTCTAGTTCTCAACCAGAAAAACCTCACATCAAACAGACATCAGAGTAAGAAGTTATGACTGTTTTACCACGGACTGTCCGGGCTGAAACCGGGTCCAGAACCGGGTCGGGTCAAACAAGTAGTATAAGTCGGAAAATCCGACTTTTAAGACCCCAAAATATTTCATCTTCGTCCCAAAACAGTGAGAAAGCTGAGAGAGGGTTCCATGGTGTTCTTGAGTGATTAAGGTACATTTTTAACGATTTCTATCGTTAAAGTTTGCCCCCGTGCCTAGAAACGCAATCTCTACGCTTTGCAATCGTTTTCCCCTTCTATTAGTTGTGTTTGGAGCTATTTTTGGAAGATAGAAATTTGTTGNTATGATCGTTTTTACAAAGTTCTACGGATGTTTCGTCAAGTTAGGGTTATATGAAAAATCTGCCGATTTAAACTCAATTATGAACTGTTTATAGGTGCGTATAAGTTGCATATGTATAGTGTTTGCGAAGCTTAGGACGTAAAGAACAACGTTCGTGAATGAACTACCGGCATTCGGACGTTCGTTGGAGAGGTATGTTAAGGCTAAGCTCTGTCCTTCCTTTTAGCACGAATTCTGGGAAATTCCTAAGACGCCAAATGTGATTTTTTACTATTCTATTGCTAGAAAGACCTTCTGTGAAAGGCATTGGAATCGTAGATGAAGTATTTTCATGATGCTATTAGGTTGATATTCCACTTGTTCGGTTAAATAGGGTATTCGACATCTATATATGTCATTTTGTCGGCTTTCTTAACTATATGTCCATATATATGAATTCTTACTCGTCTTTGGGTTGTGTGACTTAAAAATAAAGGCATTTAGTATTTGCGATCAGTCATTCTTCCTTGTTAAAGTGTATTTTAAAAATCTCTAAAGTGATACTCGATTTCCAAAAAAAATCTCAAATATAATTTTTATGTTTAAACTACTAAAACACTTGATTTTTGAAATACTTTCTTTTACTAATTATCAAGAAATCAGGTATAAGGACTAAGTGAACCACCTTAAACTTTTTATGAACATCTTCAGAGTTAAGTTATCTTTCTAAAAGTCGAGTTCAGTTTTCAAGCTTATTCAAAAAACATATGAGGTTCACCGAGACATTTGTATGCGATACGAAGGTGATTATGAGATTATGAGAACAAGAGTACCAATGAGCCAAGATTGGCTAAGTTCTTGTTATGGCCTATTATGTGCATTCAAAGTTCATATCATACATGGCATATTATGCATGGACTTCGAGCTATAATCGGAGGTAAGGGGCCTATTTGCCCGAAAGACTATATATATTGTACAGATGGCCACAGGTTGGCAATATGATACCGGTTAGCTACCGAGAGAGACCGCCATTGCTAGCATTTGGTTGGGTATGTCATGCATTTGCATCAATATTATATGTATTACGATTACACGAGCATACCATGCATATTTAATTATTATGAGGTCGGATGTCGGCATGGAGGCTATCAGTGTTTCAGTGTCAGGTGGTATCTCTATTACCCTTTTTACATCAGCTATGTATGATTTTACTTTCTGCCTTACGTACCAGTACATTTTTATTCGTACTGATGTCCCGTTGTCTGGGGACACTGCATTGTTGTTTCANTACTTTCTGCCTTACATACCAGTACATTTTTATTCGTACTGATGTCCCGTTGCCTGGGGACACTGCATTTTTGTTTCGTGCGTGCAGGTCCAGGTAGGGACTCTGATCGACCCCTCCGCTAGGATTTCGGGATTCAGCTGTGAGTTGGTAAGCTCCACCTCTTCCTAGAGCTTCCATAGGATGGTTACTTTTGTTGTATAGTTTGGGTATAGTCGGGGCCTTGTCTCGACAGCGCTTATGACACTCTTAGAGGCTATTGTGGACATAGTATTCTGGGTTTCTTTTTGCAGCTTTCAGTCCAGCCCATAGGCTTGGCATGTATATATATATGTGTGTAGGCATGTATGTCTTCAGTCGCGGACTTGTCCGCCAGCTAGTACTTTATTATTTTGGCTTGTCTACCTTTGTTTATATGGCTTATTGTTATTCAGGTCATGACCTTAAAGGTCCAGGCTTAGTATTTCAGATGTTGTGTTGCCTGATCTGTTGGGCCCCCAGTTTAGTTAACTAGTATGTTTAGTGGCTAACTCGATCGAATACAATATCGAGTGCCAGTCGTGCCTCCCCTTGTTTGGGGCGTGACAAACTTGGTATCAGAGCAGGTCGTATCCCAGGGAGTCCATAAGCCGTGTCTAGTAGAGTCTTGCTTATGAGTGTGTTGTGCACCACACTTATAATCAGGAGGCTATGAGCCATTTAGGAATGATTACGTTTCTTTCAATTAATAGATAGTGCTATAGAGCGAAGTTATAAGAACATATGAAATCTAAATCGTGCTTTGTGTTTCTTATCTAACATGCTACCTACGCTCAGGAGATGGCACGACAAGAGATAGGTATGGATCCGAGGGAAAGTACCAGTCGCTCCCCACCGGGTCAGAGGGATAGATTTCCCTTAGAGGCACATAGTGAGTCTCCAGTACCCCTAGTTTCAGCTTCCCCAGCACTTGTTGGAGCCCAGGGATATGCAATACCCCTAGCCTCACCAGTTCCATTGGTACTTGAGGCAGCTAGAGACACAGGACCTCCAACACCTGTTGTTCCCCCATCAGAGACTGGGGAGCAGGGGATGAGGGAGGCAATTCAGTTGCTGATTAGGATGGTTTCTATTCATGAGCGACAGCTAGAGTCGGGAGCAGATGCCCGGAGAGATCGGACATGAAGTTCGATGGTACGAGAGTTTCTTCACTTGGCCCCTCCATTATTTATGGGATCCAGTTCCACTGAGGATCCCTAGGACTCTATAGATCATATGTATAGAGTATTGAGGGTGAGGCATGCCTCCGTCACCGAGGCTGTGGAGTTGGCTTCTTTTCGACTACGTGATGTAGTTGTCCTATGGTATGAGTCATGGGAGAGATCTAGAGGACCTGATGCTTCGCCAGCAAAATGGGAGGACTTCTCTGAGGCGTTTTTAGCCCATTATTTGCCACGGGAGGTTCGGGAGGCCCGTCTTGACCAGTTTCTTAGCTTGAAGCAGGGGGATATGAGTGTGAGGGATTATAACCATAAGTTTAATTCGTTGGCGAGGTATGCACCAGATATCGTACGTACCATGAGGTCTAGAGTTCATCATTATGTGGATGGTTTAGGGGATCATCTGATTAGAGATTGTAGGGTAGCATCCCTATCGGATGATGTAGATATTTCCCGTATACAGGCTTTCGCTCAGACTACAGAGGACCTTTCCCGTCGGATTCGTGATACTCGCAGGGATAGGAAGCAGAGTAAGAGTGCTCATACTATGGGTTCTTATAGGGAGCCACGGGGTGATTTTAGGCCCCCACTCCATCGATATCCACCTCGGTCAGCAGGCAGTTTCCCACCACAGATATAGGGTCAGCGGTTTGATCATTATATTCAGTCAAGACCGGGGCAGAGCTCAGACCAACCTGAGGGCCATCGACACGAGCGTTCCGCACAGATGAGACAACCTACTCCTCCATGTACTCGGTGCGGTAAGCTGCACACCGGGCAGTGTAGACAGGGTTCGAGTGGATGTTATCATTATGGGCAGATAGGACATTGTAATAGCCGGTGCCCGGGATTAGGCAGAGGTGCACCAACTCAGCCTTCAGGATCCACAACAGCCTCTTCACCCTCAGTCCANAGGAAACACCTCAGGTTCTAGTGGTGGCCAGAACCGCTTTTATGCACTCACAGGCCGACAGGATTCAGAGGCTTCCCCAGATGTTGTCACAGGTATATTGACAATACATTCTCATGCCATTTATGCCTTGATAGATCCCGGCTCTACATTTTCATATATTACTCCATTTATTGCCGGTAAGCTTGACATGAGATTTTAGGTGTTGCCACAGTTAGTTGAGGTGTCTATGCCAGTTGGCGACTCTATTGTAGCTAATCATGTCTATCGAGGTTGTACAATGTTAATTAATGACCGTCCATCTTTTGTTGATTTAGTTGAATTGGTTATGCTAGACTTCGATGTCATTATGGGTATGGATTAGTTGGCAGCTTGTTATGCTAATATTGATTGTCGTGCAAAGTTGGTCCGATTTCATTTTCCTGGTGAGCATGTCCTTGAATGGAAAGGTAATTCAGCCACGCCCAAGGGTAAGTTTATTGCATACATTAGGGCTCGGAAGTTTATTGCTAAAGGCTATATATACCATCTGGTTCATGTCAGGGATATAGATAAGGAGCCAGCGACTCTTCAGTCAGTTCCTATTGTGAATGAATTCCCGACGGTATTCCCTGACGAGCTTCCAGGAATTCCCCCCGAAAGGGAAATCGATTTTGCTATAGATTTGCTTCTTGATACGTAGCCTATATCCATTCCTCCCTACAGAATGGCTCCTGCATAGCTAAGGGAATGGAATGAACAACTAAAGGACTTTCTCGATAAAGGCTTTATTAGGCCAAGTACATCCCCATGGGGTGCTCCGGACCTCTTTGTTCGAAAGAAAGATGGCTCATTGCGGATGTGTATTGACTACAGGCAACTAAATAAAGTCACTATCAAGAATAAGTATCCTCTTCCACGGATTGATGACCTGTTCGACCAGTTACAAGGTGCCAAATGTTTTCAAAGATCGACTTGCGATCTGGTTATCATCAGCTACGAGTCAGGGATATTGATATCCCAAAAACAACATTTAGGACGAGGTATGGCCATTTTGAATTCCTTGTCATGTATTTCGGGCTTACAAATGCCCCGGCAACCTTTATGGATCTTATGAACCGGGTATTCAAACCATTCTTGGATGAATTTGTGATTGTGTTTATTGACGACATCCTAATATATTCACGATCGGAAGCCGAGCATGCGGACCACTTGCGAGCTGTATTACAGACTCTCCAGGACTACAGGTTATATGCTAAATTCTCTAAATGTGAATTTTGGCTAACTTCTATAGCTTTTCTTGGTCATGTTATTACCGGCGATGGTATCAAGGTTGATGGCCAAAAGATTGAAGCTGTGATGACTTGGCCGAGGCCCTTGAATCCGACAGAGGTTCGTAGCTTTTTAGGCTTGGCAGGGTATTACCGAAGGTTTGTTGAGGGATTTTCCTCTATCTATGCACCATTGATGAAACTGACACATAAGGGAGCTAAGTTTCAATGGACTGAGGCATATGAACAAAGTTTTCAGGAGCTAAAGAAAAGGCTTACTACGACACCTGTATTGACTCTTTCGAATGGCACCAAGGGTTATGTTGTATATTGTGATGCCTCAAGAATTGGCCTAGGTTGTGTTCTTATGCAACATGGTAAGGTTATCGCGTACGCCTCCAGACAGTTACGGAAACATGAACAGAACTATCCTAAGCACGATCTTGAGTTAGCCGCAGTTGTCTTTTCCCTAAAGATTTGGCAGCATTATCTATATGGGGTTCATATTGATGTTTTCACCGACCACCAGAGCCTTCAGTATTTATTTAAACAGAGAGAGTTGAACCTACGACAAAGAAGATGGCTAGAATTACTAAAGGACTATGATGTTGATATTTTATATCATCCCGGCAAAGCTAATATTGTTGCTGATGCCCTTAGCCGGAAGTCCATGGGCAGTCTAAGCCATGTTGAAGCTGATAAGGTCAAGATGACCAAATATCTATGCCAGCTAGCTAGTTTGCAGGTGCGTTTGGTAGACGCAGAGGGTGGACGCATTCTCGTTCAAAATACGGCAAAATCTTCTTTTGTTACTGAAGTGAAAGAGCGACAACATGAGGATCCTGAGCTTATAAAACCGAGGGAAAGTATTCCACAGCAGCGACAACCTTTATTTGAGCTAACTGGAGATGGAGTTCTTAGATACCAGGGCCTCTTATATTTACCGAAAGTCGGAGAGCTCCGCGCTAAGATTCTTTCGGAGGCCCATTATTCGAGCTATGCAGTTCACCCCGGAGCGACAAAGATGTATCGGGACCTTTGACAGATCTATTGGTGGAATGGAATGAAAAAAGATATTGCGTAGATGGTAGCCCAATGTCCCAACTGCCAGCAAATTAAAGCCGAACATCAGAGGTCTGGAGGCCTAACTCAGTATATTGAGCTTCCATTATGGAAATGGGACATGATAAATATGGATTTCATTATTGGTTTGCCTCACACTCCACGGAGGTATGATTCTATTTGGGTAATTATTGATAGGCTTACAAAATCTGCTCATTTCCTTCCAGTCAGGACGACATATTCAGCCAAGGAATATGCCAAGCTTTACATTCGAGATATTGTTCGCCTTCATGGAGTGACATTATCTATTATCTCTGATCGAGGGTCTCACTTTACAACACATTTTTGGAAATCTTTTCAGAAGGGTCTAGGCACGCAAGTAAATCTTAACACCGCTTTTCATCTGCAAACGGATGGACAGGCAGAGCGTACTATTCAGATAATTGAGGATATGTTACGTGCCTACGTGCTAGATTTTAAAGGAAGTTGGGATAATCATCTACCTCTTATTGAGTTCGCTTATAATAATAGCTTCCAAGCTAGTATTCAGATGGCTCCTTACGAAGCACTATACGGGCGGAAGTGTAGGTCGCCGATCGGTTGGTTCGAGGTTGGGGAAGCAGAGTTGCTAGGTCCTAATTTAGTCCAGCAAGCAATGGAAAAGGTAAAACNTGTGAGACCCCATGTGTTTTTTTTCTTCTCTCTTCTCTTACGTAACGTGGCGTTGTTATATAAGGTATATATGATTGGGTATAGCACATTGAGAGAATAAGACTGAAAATGTGTGGTAATATAAAGGAACAAAAACTAAAGCTTTAGGTCAAAGGAATCCCTTAAACAAAGGTTCGTGGTTAAAGAAATGACTCGGGTAGCACCCCGCGCGTTCGGAAGGTTTAAGTTAACTTGCACCTGCGGGATAAGACTAAGAGTGTATAATATGCTAAGAATAATGTGTTATGAGGTATTATAATATCACACTGGTCACATGTTAATTTTTGGAGTCAAGCAAGTTGCGAAATAAAGGTCGGCAAAAGTTATCGTAAATTTCTCTAATAAATTTTTTAAACTTTGGGTCAAATGTATCAGATCATTTCTCCCAATATATAAAGAGTTATAGGACCCAAAAACTACCTAATCGAAGGTCTACGAGTCTAGTTCTCAACCAGAAAAACCTCACATCAAACAGACATCAGAGTAAGAAGTTATGACTGTTTTACCACAGATTGTCCGGGCTGAAACCGGGTCGANTGACTGTTTTACCACGGACTGTCCAGGCTGAAACCGGGTCACGAACCGGGTCGGGTCAAACAAGTAGTATAAGTCAGAAAATCCGACTTTTAAGACCCCAAAACATTTTATCTTCGTCCCAAAATAGTGAGAAATCTGAAGAGAGGGTTCCATGGTGTTCTTGAGTGATCAAGGTGAGTTTTTAACGATTTCTCTCGTTAAAGTTTGCCCCCGTGCCTAGAAACACAATCTCTACGCTTTGCAATCGTTTCCCCCTTCTATTAGCTGTGTTTGGAGCTATTTTTGGAAGATAGGAACTTATTATTCTTGCTGGTTCTTCAAGATTTATACTTGGTTTGCCAAGGTAATCATCTTCAGACTCTTTTATGATCGTTTTTACAAAGTTCTACGGTCGTTTCGTCAAGTTAGGGTTATATGAAAAATCTGCCGATTTAAACTCAATTATGAACTGTTTATAGGTACATATAAGTTGCATATATATAGTGTTTGCGAAGCTTAGGATGTAAAGAACAACGTTCGTGAATGAACTACCGGCATTCGGACGTTCGTTGGAGAGGTATGTTAAGGCTAAGCTTCGTCCTTCCTTTTAGCACGAATTCTGGGAAATTCCTAAGACGCCAAATGTGATTTTTTACCATTCTATTGCTAGAAAGACCTTCTGTGAAAGGCATTGGAATCGTAGCTGAAGTATTTTCATGATTCTATTAGGTTGATATTCCACTCGTTCGGTTAAATAGGGTATTCGAACTCTATATATGTTATTTTGTCGGCTTTCTTAACTATATGTCCATATATATGAATTCTTACTCGTCTTTGGGTTGTGTGACTTAAAAATAAAGGCATTTAGTATTTGCGATCAGTCATTCTT
>ML426735.1:43494-57112 GCA_005239525.1 Nicotiana knightiana | reverse complement strand
AAAAAAATCTCAAATATAATTTTTATGTTTAAACTACTAAAACACTTGATTTTTGAAATACTTTCTTTTACTAATTATCAAGAAATCAGGTATAAGGACTAAGTGAACCACCTTAAACTTTTTATGAACATCTTCAGAGTTAAGTTATCTTTCTAAAAGTCGAGTTCAGTTTTCAAGCTTATTCAAAAAACATATGAGGTTCACCGAGACATTTGTATGCGATACGAAGGTGATTATGAGATTATGAGAACAAGAGTACCAATGAGCCAAGATTGGCTAAGTTCTTGTTATGGCCTATTATGGCATTCAAAGTTCATATCATTACATGGCATATTATGCATGGACTTCGAGCTATAATCGGAGGTGAGGGACCTATTTGCCCGAAAGAGTATATATATTGTACAGATGGCCACAGGTTGGCAATATGATACCGGTTAGCTACCAGGAGAGACTGCCATTGCTAGCATTTGGTTGGGTATGTCATGCATTTGCATCAATATATATGTATTCATGACATACGATTACACGAGCATACCATGCATATTTGATTACTATGAGGTCGGATGTCGGCCATGGAGGCTATCAGAGTTTCAGTGTCAGGTGGTATCTCTATTACCCTTTTTACATCAGCTATGTATGATTCTACGTTATGCCTTACATACCAGTACATTTTTATTCGTCTGGCCTCGTCAGCCAGCTAGTACTTTATTATTTTGGCTTGTCTACCTTTATTTATATGGCTTATTGTTATTCAGGTCATAACCTTAACGGTCCAGGCTTAGTATTTAAGATGTTGTGTTGCTCGAGCTGTTGGGCCCCCAGTTTAGTTAGCTAGTATGTTTAGTGGCTAACTCGATCGAATACAATATCGAGTGCCAGTCGTGCCTCCCCTAGTTTGGGGCGTGACAATTCCCTTGGCCTTGGTTGCCCCAATTTTTATTGTTTCCCTATGATCTCCACTGTTGTTGATTCGGAGCATTGCTCCATTGACCTTGGTAATTATTGGCATACAAAACCTCTTCACTTTGATCATCATAAGAATCGTCTTAATTGTAACCACTACCACTTTGCTCACATTGCTCTTGATTGGTTTGCACTTGTTGACCTCGTTGTCTTCTCTTGTTGACCATTACATTCACTCCTTCCATGGCATTTACTTGCTTTGGCCCCTGAACCTGCTGAAGCTGAGCCTTTGCTAACTGATTCATGGTAGTTGTCAACTTTGCTATGGCTTGTCCGTGATCATGAAGTTCCTTGTGAAGCTGAATAACATTAGGCTAACCCTGAGGAACGTTGTCCCGACTTTGCCAAGCTGAGGAGGTGTCCGCCATCTCATCCAATATTTCATAAGCATCAACATACGACACTTTCATGAAATTACCCCCCGCGAGCTGATTCACCATACACTACTTAGTTGTATTGATACCCCTATAAAATGTTTGTTGGATCATTGCTTCAGTCATATCGTTGTTGGGGTATTCTTTCACCATTGTCCGGTACCATTCCCATATTTCATGTAACGGTTCATTTGGATCTTGTTTAAAGGCTAAGATGTCATTCCTCAATGTTGCCATATGTCCCGGAGAGAAAAACTTTTGTATGAACTTCTTAGCCAACTCATCCCAAGTGGTGATGGAATGGTTGGGTAGCCTCTTAAGCCAATCCAAAGCCTTCCCTCTAAGTGAAAATGGGAAAAGCCTCAATCGCAGAGTGTCCCCAGATACATTCGCCTAATTGCTCCCGCAGCATGTGTCTACAAAACCTTTGAGATGCTTATATGTGTTTTGATTTAGAGCTCCAGTGAAGAAACCCCTTTGTTCCAATAGAGTAATCATGATATTGGTTATTAGAAAATTTCCCACCCGAATCTGGAGCGGGACAACTGCACTTGCGTAGCCTTCATTGGGTAGCACCCGATGTGTTGCCCTTGGAGGAGGTGGGGAAGGGTTTGGAATGTTGTCATTAGGCTGACGGCCTCTCGTTTGTGCTTGAGGTTCAAGCTGAACCTCATCCACCTCATTTTCATCTACCTTTTCCCCATATGGAATATGTCTGAGGGCCTCGTTATGAGCCATTTGATACCTAAAAGCAATTGACACATAAAATTAAAAAAACGGAAGGAAAGAAAAACAAAACACATAAATAGTTATATATATATATCTAAGACCGTCTAATTCCCCGGCAACAGCGGCAAAAAACTTGATCGGATCAACCCTGCACTACTATTGAGTAGCGAGGATGGTCGGTGTAGTTTTACCCAACAAGGTCGGGATCGATTTTCACAGGGAGTTAATTGATTTGGACTCAGGTTTATATCTAAATCTAAATGTGGTTTTTGTTCCTAATAACACTTCCATACATTTTGGTTTTGATTCTACTTCTAATGATATTCTATTGTATGCAGTAATTAAAGCTAAGTACAATATTTTTTATGTTGGTTTTCAAATGTTAAAAGGGACTAGGGTAGTGACTTCCGCCTAGGTGGATATCTACGGGTGGCAAGAATTATAAGGCAAGCTTGATTTGATTGGGGTCGTAATATAGCTATCACACTCAAGTACTCACTCTATACCTCTCGGTAGTTTGAGTGATTTTGCCCAATTCGGCTTTCTCAAGTCCAAATGGTTATTCATGCAATTCAAGTGATGTTAGCTCAAGTCGGATATTAGTATCTCTAGGTTTAACCCTTTAATTGGGGCTATCAATTTCTTGAGTTCACCCCAGTTCTTTGTTAGCCTAGTTTTCCTAGACTTAGTCCATCTTTTTCAAGTAGAGACAAAGTCATAAAGGCATGAATCAGTGTTTGCAACCACTAATTCTACAATTCTAGAAAGAACTAGGCTAAATATCACTAACCCATAATATTCAAGCCCTAAGATTCAATACCCATTAAATTCCCACACTAGGGCTGGATCACAACCCTAGCTATGGGGTCTAGCTACTCATGGAAATAACATAAAACAAAGAAGAAAAGAAGGTAAAATCCTTAATATATGATTAAGATATGAAAATCTATTGTTATAAAGTGAATCTAATACAAAATTTCCCAAAAGGGAAGTTCCAGTCGTTTCACGTGTTCCTCTGATATAAAACTTAACCTAAAAATAACATAAAGTTGTATTTATACTAAGCTGAAATTTTTGAACAAAAATACCCCTGTGGAGGTTTCGCGGCCGCATAATTTTGACGGCGGCCGCACTCTTGCTTTGGCGGCCGCGTAATTCTGATCGCGGCCCATGCTTTTAACTTCTAGATTTGGGTTGAGCATGGTTTTGTGGACCGTGTAATTTTCATCGCGGTCGCGTAGGAGACTTCCGCGACCGTGTAATTCTAATGCGGACCACATTTCTTATTTTAGCTTGAAATGTGAACTCTCTGGATCTCAGCAACCACGGTCCGCGGAATTTCGATCACGGCCGCGCAGGTACTTTCGCGGCCGCACTTTTCTGACGCGGTCCGCGTTCGTGTTATAGCCCAAAAATCCATCTCTCTGATTCTTCATTTCACGGACCTCGAATTAGTGTTCGCGGTTGCGTTGATGCTTTCGCGGCTGCATAATCTTAGCGTGGTCCGCGTTTCCCATCTATTGGCACAGTCTTGGTTTTTGTTCAAGTTTTGACTCCTTTATGAATTGAGTATGGCTCATTTTGAACAATCCCTTCAAAAAAGTATATTAAGTTAGTTTCTGGGAATACCTTCACGCATTTTTGGCCCAAAACATAAGTAAAAGAGAGCAAATAATAGGCTAAATCCCAACTTATCAGGCCGTAGACTCCTTTCTACGATTGCATGCATTATTGTGCGGTCCCCACAATAAATGTGAGGTCCGTACTTTTTTCAATACTTGGCCAATTTTTTTTACGAGCACAGTACATGCAATGCACACCCATCATGCAATTCACTTCTAAACCAGCTAGTTCAACGGAACCTATCTAAAAAAAATGAAAAGAAACATGGTTTGCCTCCCAAGAAGTGCCTGATTTAACGTCGCGGCATGACACAGATTACCATCAATCACTTGAAATGAATTAATGCCACGACGTGGCCATCATCAACTTTGCCAAGATAATGCTTCACTCGGTGACCGTTGAGTCTAAACACTTCATCATTTTTATTTTTCAAGTCCAATGGACCAAAGGGTGTCACATGCAAACCTCAAATGGACCACTAAACTTAGACTTCAACTTTCCCGGAAACATCTGCGACCGAGAATTGAACAATAACACAAGATCACCTTCTTTGAATTTCTTGTCCCGGATGTACTTATCATGGAGGTACTTCATCTTGTCCTTATATATGGACGAACTTGAATATGCATAGTACCGGAATTCATCAAGCTCATTCAATTGTGCCACCCTTAAGTTAGCGGCGACATCCCATTTAAGATTAATTTTCTTCAATGCCACATAGCCTTGTGCTCAAGTTCCACAGGAAGGTGACAAGCTTTACCGAACACTAACGGGTACGGAGACATACCAATCGATGTTTTGTAAGTTGTCTTATAAGCCCAAAGAGCATTATCAAGTTTCTTTGACCAATCCATCCGGTTGGCATTCACTGTCGTTGACAAAATACTCTTGATCTCCTGGTTGGAGACCTCTACTTGCCCGCTTGCTTGAGGGTGATAGGGGGTTGACACTTTATGAGTGAAACCATACTTTGTGAATAAGGTATCAAAAGCTTTGTCGCAAAAGTGCGATCCCCCATCACTAATAATGGCCCTTGGAGTACCAAATCTCGTAAAGATGTTCTTTTTCAAAAATGCCACCACACTTTGAGCTTCATTGTTGGGTAAAGCCACGCTTCAACCCACTTCGACACATAATCCACAACTACCAAAAATGTAAGTATTCCCACAAGAGATTACGAACGGACCCATAAAATCAATGTCCCACACATCAAAAATGTCAATCTCCAAGATGGTGGTAAGGGGCATCTCATTTTTCTTATAAATACCACCGGCCCTTTGACATTCATCACAACGCTTGGCGAGATCGCTAGCGTCCTTGTAAAGAGTAGGCCAATAGAATCCACAACTCAACACTTTTGTTGTCGTTCTAGCTCCACCATGGTGACCACCATATGGTTAAGAGTGTAAATCCTCAAGAATTTCCACTTTCTCTTCCTCCGGTACACATCATCGAATCACACCATCAATACAAATCCGGAAGAGATACGGCCCATCCCAATAATAGTCAAGACAATCCCATTTGAGCTTCTTCCTTTGGTTTAAAGAGAAATCATTCGGTACAATACCACTCACAAGATAATTTTCTAAGTCGGAGAACCATGACATCCCGATCATTGAAACGGCTAGAAGTTGCTCGTCAGAGAAGGAATCATTTATCTCAAGGCAGTCATGTGGCGTCCCCTCCTCCTCCAAACGAGACAAGTGGTCCGCCACTTGGTTTTCTCTTACCCTTGCAGTCTTGAATCTCTATAGCAAACTCTTGCAATAGAAGTACCCACCGCATTAATCTTGCCTTTGAATCTTTCCTGCTCATCAAATACCAAAGTGTTGCATGATCATTGTGGACAATCACCTTTGTACCCATCAAATACGGGAGGAACTTCTCCATAGCAAAGACAATAGCAAAGAGCTCTTTTTCGGTCACTGTGTAGTTGACTTGGGCATCATTCATGGTCTTACTAGCATAGTAGACCGGATGGAAGATTTTGTTGATACGTTGCCCCAAAATTGCTCCAATCGCCACATCACTTGCATCACATATGAGCTCGAAAGGCAAGCTCCAATTCGGTGCAGTGATAATGGGAGTAGTTGTCAATTTGAAATTGAGCAATTCGAATGCTTTCATACAATCTTCGTTGAAATGGAACTTGGCATCTTTCTAAAAAAGTTTACACAAGGGGTTCACCACTTTGGAAAAATCATTATTAAATCGACGATAGAACCCTGCATGACCCAAGAAGCTCCTCAGTCCCTTCATGGATGTAGGGGTGAGAGTTTGGAGATCACCTCTATTTTGGCTTTTTCAACCTCAATACCATGCTTTGAAATTTTTTGGTCGAGGACAGTGCCTTCCTCGACCATGAAGTGACATTTCTCCCAATTCAAAACCAAGTTTGTCTCCTCATATCTTGCCAAGACCTTATCCAAGTTGTTCAAGCAATCATCAAAAGAATTTCGGACCACAAAGAAGTCATCCATGAAGACCTCAAGAAAGTCCTCCACCATGTTGGTGAAGATGGCCATCGTACACCGTTGAAAAGTCGCTGGCGCATTGCATAACCTAAATGCTATCCACGAGAATGCGAAAGTACCATAGGGACAAGTGAAAGTAGTCTTCTCTTTGTCCCCCGAAGTAATAAGAATTTGATTGTAGCCGGAATATCCATCAAGGAAACAATAGAAAGCTCGGCCGACCAACCTATCAAGCATTTGATCAAGGAATGAGAGTGGGAAATGATCTTTCCGAGTTACTTTGTTGAGCTTCCGATAGTCCATACACACTCTCCACCCGTCGACCGTTCTTGTGGGGATCAACTCATTCTTATCATTTATTTCCGCAATCATGCCCCCTTTCTTTGGAACACATTGCACCGGAGAGGTCTACGAGCTATCGGAAATGGGGTAAACAACCCCGGAATCCAACCATTTTATGATCTCCTTCTTTACCAGCTCTTGCATTTCTTCATGTATTCTTCTTTGATGTTTAATGGAGGGTTTGACATCATCCTATAAAATAATCTTGTGCATGCAAAAGGCGGGGCTTATACCCGAATATCCGCCAATGTACATCCAATAGCTTTCTTCCTCTTTTGTAGCACCACCAAAGTAGAGTCTACCTGCACGTTAGTCAAGAAAGAGGAAAGAACAACCGGTAAAATAGAACATGGGCCAAGAAACTCATATCTGAGATGTGGTGGCAATGGCTTTAACTCCAAAGTGGGAGGCTACTCGATTGAGGTCTTTGTTGGAGGAGTCTTCCGGTTCTCAAGATCTAAGGACAATTTTCGGGGTTCATAAGTGTACGACCCCATTACTTGCAATGCATTTACACATTTCACATAGAATTCCTTCTCATCATCATCATGATTAAGCAATACGGCCTCCAAAGTATCATCAACATTCATCATGGCACTAGCATCATCAACAATTACCTTGGTCACTAAGTCCACAAACGAACAAACTCCATTGCTATTCAGTTGCCTCATAGATTTGCATACATGGAAAACCACATTTCATCACCAACCCGGAAGGTGAGCTCACCGGCTTCCACATCAACAAAAGTCTTCCCCGTAGCAAGGAAAGGTCTACCCAAGATAATAGGCCCCTCATAGTCCAATTCTCAATCAAGAATCACAAAGTCCGCCGGAAGGATAAACTTATCAACACGAACCAACACATCATCAATAATACCCAATGGTATCTTCATAGTACGATCCGTCATTTGTAACCTCATAGATGTGGGTCTTGGTTGCCCAATTCCCAAAGTTTTGAATACCGAGTAGGGCATCAAGTTGATACTCGACCCTAGATCACATAGAGATTTGGCAAAGTTGGTGCTCCCAATAGTGCAAGGGATTGTGAAAGCGCCGAGATCTTCCAATTTCGGAGCCATTGAGAGCACAATAGCACTCACTTGATGTGTCATCTTGATAGTCTCACAATTCATTGATATTTTCTTTATCACTAAATCCTTCATGAACTTTGCATAGCCAGGCATTTGTTCCAACACCTCAACCAATGGCACATTAATGGATAAGATCTTCATCATGTCAATAAACTTCTTGAATTGGTTCTCGTTATTTTGCTTGGAGAGCCTTTGAGGGTATGGAGGAGGAGACCTTAGCATTGGTGCCTTGTCCTTTGGCACTACCGGTTCTGGTATGTCAATTACGTGTTCCCTAGACGGGTTCACTTCTTCTTGTGTCTCATCCACATTTTCATCAATATCAATTCTCACTTCTTCACTAGCTTGAATCACATTGCTTGGAATTTCATCTTCTTGAATTACTACATCATCATCCACAACTCTTCTTTGGTTTGAGGTTGTTGCCTCCCCATCTTTTCCACTCCGTGTGGTTACGGCCATGGAATGTCCCGTTTTGTTCCCACCCTTCGGGTTCACCACTGTATCACTAGGTAGTGCCCCCTTAGGATGAGTGTTTAAAGCTTGCGAGATTTGCCCTAATTAAACCTCCAAATTTCGTATTGAGGTGTTGTGAGAGGCTAGTTGAGCATCCGAGTCGGCATTTTTCTCCATCATTTGTTTGAACATATTTTCAATCTACCCTATCTCATTATTGGAAGAGCTAGAGCCATGAGATAGATAAGGAGGCGGGTTGCTTGGTTGTTGATAGATCAGGGCCTTTGAAAGCCCAACCCCCGACTCCCTTAGTTATTATTCCAACCCCCTTGGTTGTTGCCTCCCTAATATCCTTGATTGTTGTCACCCCAATCGCCTTGGTTTCCTTGATTATTCCAGTTGCCTTGATTATTATTATTGTTCCAATTACCTTGATTGTTGTTACCACCACTCCAATTGTTACATCCCGCATTTCGTACGATAAAGTTTTGTGGTATGTTAATCGACGTAATATCGGGAATGAGATTATTTTGAGATTATAAGCATTATGTTATTTCAAACAAGTGATGAGTAAATTCGTGAAGGTGAGATGGGAAGCAAGTCAAAGAAAATGAATTTCCGTCCAATTTTGGCATGTTGGGATAAAATACGGGCCTAGCGATAATACCCGATATTTATGGACTACTACCATAAAAGGTACCATATGACCATGACAGTAGGATATATAAAGTGTATTAAAAATAAGTAGAATTTTAAGTAATTTGAGACAATTCTTAATTATACGGGTAATTAGTTATTTACCGGGTAGTGAGATATTACCTAGTTAAATAATTAATTATTGGATAAGATTAAAAAATCCTCCCCCACCCCCACGTGGCAGCAAGCCCTTATTAAGAAAATGACTCTTAGTCATTTCTTAGTAGGTGGCATCCTAATGAATTGATCAAAAGACACCCCAAATTTTAAATGCTTCAATTCAGCAGCAGCACTACATTCTTTCTAGTGAATTGATATTTTATATATTAGAGAAAAATCAACTAGATACTAGATATAATTAAGATAAGAAAAGGAAAGATATAATTTTCAGAAATTACAAAGCAGAACACTATCTTCATCCAATTTTGCATAAGGTTGCAAAGAATATTTTCATTTGCATGGAGATGGATGAAAATATGGATATCATAAAGGAGGAAGACACATTATAGGAAAGGAATATCCATAGAGAAAAACCACTCAAAACAACATTACAACCAAAGCAACGTGATTCCTACAAGTTTCAACAATTCCAACGAGAATTATTGGAACTTTAGCAACGTAAAATTTTGCGATTCTAACAGAGTACGGTGCAACCTTTTCCAAGAATATCATACAGAATTTTCCCCTACTCCAGGTATGTTAAGGATATCCCTTCTTTCTTTTGGCATGGTCCAAATTATACGGAAAAACGAGCAAACTCATGGTTTCCATAAATTACTCTATTCATAGAAATACTAAAGGTATCTATATTCTTGATTCCCCGTGTGAATTATTATTATTTTCTGTTCATGGGTCTCAGAATAATACGCAGCTGGAAAAGTTTATCCGGAAGGAATATTGAGATTATTACGTACTTTTCATGCATTTCATACATGTGCATTGACCCATGACCAGATGGCGTTATAAACACGTATATATGTATATGGGATATGGGAAAAGGTTACGGCGTTATATACGCACCACCACCTGATCAGCTGGTATATAATGATGATGTTGCCCACAATGGCTGAAATATGACTCAAACGGCATTATATACGCGTATATATGTATGTATATTCAAACGGTGTTATATACGCGTATATATGTATTTATATATATGTATATGGGATATGGGATATGGGAAAGGTTATGGCGTTATATACGCGTGTGTATATATATATATATATGTGTGTGTGTGTGTGTGTTATATACGCGTATATATGTATGTATATTCAAATGGTGTTATATACGCGTATATATATGTATATATATATGTATGTATATGGGATATGAGAAAGGTTATGGCGTTATATACGCACCACCACGTGATCAGCTGGTATACGATGATGATGTTGCCCACAGTGGCCGATATGATATGATGGGATGCCCTCAGAGGCTGATGATGTTATGAAACATGTACCCATGCACGACATGACATTCATACGCATATACATGACGCTAAAAGTAATTTATGATTTACAAAGTTATTCAGACTTATAGGTTGAGTCATGTACTCTATATGTCATCCATGTCTCTTATGTATTTATATATGTGCCTTACATACTCGGAACATTATTCGTACTGACATCCCTTTTGCCTGGGGACGCTGCGTTTCATGCCTGCAGGTCCCGATAGACAGGTCGAGAGCCCTCCAAGTAGGCTATCGCTCAGCGGAAGATGTNTCCCGACCTTTATGACATTTATGTACTCTTAGAGGCTTGTAGACATATGTCGTGTACGTGAAAGATTGTACGGCCTTGTCGGCCTATGTTTTGAGTTTATAAGAAAAATTATGTTGGCCTATTAGGCTCATATATTACGTGTATATGATGATGTAATAAGAAAGATACGTTATGTTGGTACTCGGTCGAGTAAGGTACCGGGTGCCCGTCGCGGCCCATCGGTTTGGGTCGTGACAAAAGTGGTATAAGAGAAGTTCTGTCCTAGGGAGTCTACAAGCCATGTCTAGTAGAGTCTTGTTTATGGGTGTGTCGTGCACCACACTTATAAGCAGGAGGCTACGGGGCATTTAGGACTGTCACTCTTTCTTCTTACTCTAGATCGTGTGGTAGAGCTCACTTATAAGAATTCAAATTTCGAACTTCTATTTTATTCGTAATAAGACGATGCCTACATTTAGAAAGATGATCGATAAGAGATATAGCTGTGGAAGTATTGAATTAGAGGAACTCGAGTTTGCATCATTTTTATGATGGATAAATGTGAGGTCTTCAACAGAACATGTGTTTACCTTACGTGTAAGCTTCTTGATAAGTAGCCTTAAGGCAAGAATATCCATCCACCTCTATGGTGAAAGGCAATAATAGATTCAGAAGATAGATACAAGTTTCAACAAGTAAAAGGAGCAAGATGAGAAGGGTACGAGGTACCCAGTTAACAAAGATTATCGGTATTTTCAGCTCCGACAGAAAAGCATAAGCATTGTGACTTACCTTCAACAGTAATAGATGTATGTAGAATTGGCCACACCCATCTCAATTATACTCTATTAGGGGCTAACATGTGTAGTTTAAGAAAAGGACAGGATATTAGGATCCGGCTAGGGTTGGTAACCCAAAATGGTAAATGGATTGTTTGTATTAGTTGACATTTCCGAAGGATATTACAAAGGTGTTAATGGATCTCTTTATGAGACACCTAGATGGTGCACTCTAAAATAGTACAGCTAGATATGAGTGCTAAAAATATAGGTACTGGAAACCTGGAAAGGATAAATATTATCTTAGTATGACTCTCGTCCCTAGTAGAGATTTCGGTGGTGACACACATTTAGGATACCCCCATAAGGTGAATCACATTGAGACACTATGGAATACGATTATGAGAATCACTTCGGATATTCCTTGAGGTAACGTAAGCCCTAGCGGCAAAGTATAACATAAGAAGTTTCAATTTATCAGTGATATATTATAGATCAATATTAAGGTGAATCAACAATAGATGGACAAAAGTCACAAAGTATGAGATGAGATTGGACCGTCATTCTAAAGATGAGCAGTAACGAAGAAGCATTAAAGGACTTAAATTTATACATATGGAATAAGCAACGAGAGTAAGCTGGGATTTGGTAGAAGACCTCAACAACAATAAATTAAAGTAAGAGTTATGGCACTAAATTCATACGGATGGTTAAACGGACCTATGCAATGAGATATAGCAATATTCATGAATTCAATAAAGTACCGAGCGAAGAACTTCATTATACTCATATATGCCCAAACGGACATCTTATCAAGCTCTACATATGAATCCTAGAGATTGGGAACAGTTGCAAGGTCAAAAATTTTACAGGCTGCATGATGAAAGGTAGTAACAGCTACAAGATTGGAAAGATTATGGCCACAAGTCATGGTATGAGGAAGAGGACTAAAGGGAGGAATGCCCTAACCTTTGGATTTAATCACAAGAACAACTGCCTAGATGTCAAGGAGAGTAATAAAGTATTCGAAAGACATATGCTATGAAAATGTAAGAGCACTAGTCAATATTCGAGGATGAATGTTCCAAAGGGGGGAATGATGTTACATCCCGCATTTTGTACAATACAGTTTAGTCGTAAGTTAATCGACGTAAGATCGGTAATGAGATTATTTTGAGATTATAAGCATTATGTTATTTCAAACAAGTGATGAGTAAATTCGTGAAGGTGAGATGGAAAGCAAGTCAAAGAAAATGAATTTTCGTCCAAGTTTGGCATGTTAGGATGAAATACAGGCCTAGAGATAATACCCGATATTAATGGACTAGTACCATACAAGGTACCATATTACCATAATAGTAGGATATATAAAGTGTATTAAAAATAAGTAGAATTTTAAGTAATTATAGACAATTCTTAATTATACGGGTAATTAGTTATTTACCGGGTAGTGAGATATTACCTAGTTAAATAATTAATTATTGGATAAGATTAAAAAATCCTCCCCCACCCCCACGTGACAGCAAGCCCTTATTAAGAAAATGACTCTTAGTCATTTCTTAGTAGGTGGCATCCTAATGCATTGATCAAAAGACACCCCAAACTTCAAATGCTTCAATTCAGCAGCAGCACTACATTCTTTCTAGTGAATTGATATTTTATATATTAGAGAAAAATCAACTTGATACTAGATATAATTAAGATAAGAAAAGGAAAGATATAATTTTCAGAAATTACAAAGCAGCACACTATCTTCATCAAATTTTGCATAAGGTTGCAAAGAATATTTTCATTTGCATGGAGATGGATGAAAATCTGGATATCATAAAGGAGGAAGACACATTATAGGAAAGGCATATCCATAGAGAAAAACCACTCAAAACAACATTACAACCAAAGCAACGTGATTCCTACAAGTTTCAACAATTCCAACGAGAATTATTGAAACTTTAGCAACGTAAAATTTTGCGATTCTAACAGAGTACGGTGCAACCTTTTCCAAGAATATCATACGGAATTTTTCCCTACTCCAGGTATGTTAAGGATATCCCTTCTTTCTTTTGGCATGGTCCAAATTATACGGAAAAAACGAGCAAACTCATGGTTTCCATAAATTACTCTATTCATAGAAATACTAAGGGTATCTATATTCTTGATTCCCCGTGTGAATTATTATTATTTTCTGTTCATGGGTCTCAGAATAATACGCAGTTGGAAAAGTTTATCCGGAAGGAATATTGAGATTATTACGTACTTTTCATGCATTTCATACATGTGCATTAACCCATGACCAGATGGCGTTATATACGCGTATATATGTAAATATATGTATATGGGATATGGGAAAAGGTTACGGCGTTATATACGCACCACCACCTGATCAGCTGGTATA
>ML426735.1:30134-41735 GCA_005239525.1 Nicotiana knightiana | reverse complement strand
CGCGTGTATATATATATATATATATATATGTATGTATATGGGATATGAGAAAGGTTATGGCGTGATATACGCACCACCACCTGATCAGCTGGTATACGATGATGATGTTGCCCACAGTGGCCGATATGATATGATGGGATGCCCTCAGAGGCTGATGATGTTATGAAACATGTACCCATACACGACATGACATTCATACGCATATGCATGACGCTAAAAGTAATTTATGATTTACAAAGTTATTCAGACTTATAGGTTGAGTCATGTACTCTATATGTCATCCATGTCTCTTATGTATTTATTTATGTGCCTTACATACTTGGTACATTATTCGTACTGATGTCCCTTTTGCCTGGGGACGCTGCGTATCATGCCCGCAGGTCCCGATAGACAGGTCGAGAGCCCTCCAAGTAGGCTATCAGCTCAGCGGAAGATGTTGGTGCACTCTATTTGCTTCGCAGTTGCTTGTTTGGTTAGTATGATTTAGACGTGTATTGTTTGGTATGGCGGGACTCTGTCCTGACATTTATGTACTCTTAAAGGCTTGTAGACATATATCGCGTACATGAAAGATTGTACGGCCTTGACGGCCTATGTTTTGAGTTTATAAGAAAAATTATGTTGGCCTATTAGGCTCATATGTCACGTGTATATGATGACGTAATAAGAAAGATACGTTACGTTGGTACTTGGTCGAGTAAGGTACCGGGTGCCCGTCGCGGCCCATCGGTTTGGGTCGTGACACCAATTGCCTTGGTGGTTTTGATTGTTCTAATTTCCTGAGGTCGCCATTGTTGTTGATTTGGGCCTTGAGAATTGTTTCTTTTCCCTTGGTAGTTGTTCACATATTGCACTTCTTCCTCTTTCTCATTGTATGATTCGTCTTGGTCAAACCCACTATCATATTGCACAAATTGTTCCACACGGTTTTGCACTTGTTGACCCTTTTTGCCTTCTTTTGTTCACCATCATATTCACACCTTACATTGCATTCACTTTCTTAGGACCTTGAACTTGTTGAAGTTGAGCTTTGGCTAATTGATTCATTGTGGTCGTCAACTCGAAAATTGTTTTCCCATGATCATGCAATTCCTTGTGTAGGTGAATCATATTTGGATCGCCTTGAGGAACATTAGCTCTACCTTGCCATACCGATGATGTATCTGTCATTTCATCTAAAATTTCACAAGCTTCGGCATATGACATTGTCATGAAATTCCCACAGGCAAGTTGGTTGACCACGC
This sequence comes from Nicotiana knightiana, assembly GCA_005239525.1. Classification (NCBI taxonomy): domain Eukaryota; kingdom Viridiplantae; phylum Streptophyta; class Magnoliopsida; order Solanales; family Solanaceae; genus Nicotiana; species Nicotiana knightiana. The sequence goes on along the minus strand of ML426735.1, from coordinate 40,491 downwards.
ATTCATTGGTAGTGTTGATCCCCCCTATAGAAGGTTTGTTGAATCATAGCCTCAATCATGTCATTATTCGGGCGCTCTTTCACCATGATACGGTACCTCTCCCAAATCTCGTGCAAAGGCTTATTGGGTTCTTACTTGAATGTTAGAATCTCATCCCGAATAGTAGCCATATGCCCGAGAGAAAAAAACTTGGCAATGAATTTTTCTGTCAATTCATCCCATGTATGGATGTAATGATTTGTCAATCTTTCTAACCAATCCAAGGCCTTCCCCCGTAGAGATAAGGGAAATAACCTCAACCTTAGAGCATCCTCGGAGACGTTGGTCTGCTTACTCCCCGAGCAAGTGTCCACAAACCCTTTCAAGAGCTTGTATGCATTTTGACTCGAAGCCCCAGTGAAGAATCCCCGTTGCTCTAGTAATGTAAGCATCACATTGGTGATTTGGAAGTTGCACGCCCTAATGCGGGCGGGACTATGGAAGGACTATGGAACTTGCGTATCCTTCATTTGACAACACCCAGTGTGGAGCCGCTCTTGGTGGAGGTGGGGTAGGGACGGTAATATTATCATGAGGCGGTCGGCCTCGCCTATTTACTTGAGGTTCAAGAGGAACTTCATCACTTTGGCCATCGTCCACTTCCTCCCTCCAAAGGTAATTTTCCGAGAGGATAATTGTTGAGAGCCATTTTTGTACCTACAATCGATTCACAAAAAGGTTAGTAACCCGGAAGGAAAAGAACACAAGTCACACACAAAACCAAATATATAGCTAAATCCATTTTTATCTCCCCGACAACGGCGCCAAAAATTGATATCACCAAATTCACACCACCAATTGGGATTGTGAAGCGGTCGATGCAATTATAATTACCCAACGTGAGTCGGGGTCGATTCCTCAGAGAGCTTACATTGGATTAGGTATATATCTAGACTAGGTGTATGACGTGCCCAAAATGCACTTCCACATAGTTGGTTGTTTCTTTCTACTTATAAAATTTATACTATTAGTTTTAAATGAAAAGCTATAGGACGATATTTTTAGTGTTGTTATTTTTCAAGTTTATAAAAGGATCTAGGGTCGTGACTTCCACCTAGGTGATTACCTAACGGATTGTGGGCTTTAGGGCATGTTTGGTTGATCGTGGTGTAATATAGCGATCACACGCAATTACCCACTCGATATCTCTCGGTAGTTAGAGTGGTTTTGTCCAATTTGACTTTCTCAAGTCCTAATGGATAATTCACAAAACAAGTGATAGATGCTCAAGTTGGGTCTTACTATCTCTAGATTCGACCCTTTAATTGGGGCTATCAATTTCTTGAATTCACCCCAATTGCTTGTTAGCCTAGTTTTCCTAGATTTAGTCTCTCTCTTTCTCAAGTACAGACTAGGTCAATTAGGCTTGAATCAATATTTGCAATCATTGATTTTGAAATTCAAGCAAGAACTAGGCTACGTATCACTTACCCAATCACAAACAAGCCCTAAACTACACATCCATTAGGCACCACACTGGGGTTGGGTCATAAACCTAGCAAAGAAACTAGTTACTCATAGATAAATTTGAAGAAACTAAAGAAGAAAATAAGATTAAACTCATAGTAGATGATAGATGGAAGAAATTTTAATGTTAAAATTATAAACTAATACAAGGTGTCCCAAAACAGTAAAGGAAAAAGGGCTATCTACTTTCTGGTCTTCAAACTTAACCTAAATTTGACAAAAAGATCTATTCATACCCAGCTAAAATTATTCGATAAAATGCCCCCTGCGGAGGTTCAGCGGCCGTACAATTCTGTGTGCGGTCCGCAGTTTGAAGCTAACTTGACAAGATGGACTTCTGCGGCCGCACGATTCTGGGTTGTGGCCGCACTTCTTCAGATTTTGCGGACCGCACATTTCTGAGTGTGGTCGTACTCTTGATCTTGAGCTTGACAAGAGAGACTTCTGCAGACCGCACATTTCTGAGTGCGGCCACACTCTTGAAATCTGCGGCCGCACAATAATAGTGCGGTCCACACTTCTTCATGGACCCAAAACACCATCTCTCTTAAGCTCATCTTATGCGATTGTGCAGTCCGCACTTTGCACAAGAATTCTGTCAGAGGTTCTTCATTGTCTACGGTCGTACTCAATATTGTGCAGTCCGTATTTTGCTCTTTTTGATTTATTTTAGTCCTTGTCCAAAAATACTCCTTCTTGAGTTGATTTTCATCTCTTTGGATCAAATTCAATATTCCTACAAGAAAGCGCATTTCATTAGTTTTCAGGAATACTTTTAAGCATTTTTGAGCTAAAATGAAAGTAAAAGAGTGCAAATAAGTAGTCAAAATCTCTACTTATCACTTTACTGAGCCGAGGGTCTATTGTAAACAACCTCTCTATCCTCACGAGGTTAGGGTAAGGTCTGCATACACACTACCCTCCCCAGAACCCACGGTGTGGGATAATACTGGGTGTGTTATTATTTTGTAGTTGTTGTTGTTGTTGTTGTTGTTGTGTCCATTTTTATGTATATATTTATTGTGTATATATCTTAGTTCAAACAAATATTATATATTGCTATCACAACAATTATATTATTTAATTTTTGAAATGTGTATGTGTAAATAGTTTTCTTAGTAAATAAATACTTAAACTATTCTTATTAATTATAATAAATATCTACGACATTGGAAAAATACATAAGATGCACCTTGTACTTGTCCAGAAAAATTAGTTCCATTCTTAACTTTTACGGGTGTCCTACTACCTCCTTATTGTTGTCCAAAATGAATTTAATACCACCTGCAAAGTTGATCTGGCAAAGAATATGTTATCACATTCCTATATGCGCGTGAAAGGCAAGAAAAAGTATTTAAAAATGATTAAATTATGCACGTGTTATCTTTTAATTGGATGTTATCAACTAATTGCACTTAAATATTTATTATTAATACTTTTTGCATTGTTTATTTTCTTATTCTTTGTTCTTTTATTTCTTTCTCCTTTATCTTCTTCCTCGTTTCCTCTTCTCCTTTCTATTCTTAATCCCCAAATATTTTTTGTTCTTTATTTTCTTCTTATTCTCAAATTTCAAATCAAAAGCTCACACCTAACTCCTTAGTTTGTCGAAACTTCACCTTCTGTCAATTTCTCTCTCCCGCCTTTTCTTCTCGTTAGTTATTGCTAGTCTACTAATCCTTTAATTATTTCATCGTATTCCTTAATTAATATTGGGTACATATTTAATTCTATAAATCTCATTATTAAAGGCAACCCAATTTTTACTTTCTCCGTTGTCTCTTCCAATTTTTGACAACCATTAGTTCATATTTTTTATACCCAACAGTAATTCCTTCTTAATTTTAGCTCTGAATATGCTGCCTTTTTTCCCACACACAAAAAAAATCTCTAATTTAGTAATGAAAAGAAGTAAAAGATGATAAAATCTGAAAATAAATGGATTGTTTGTTGTTTTTGAAGCTAGTTGGATGGTCTTCAATGACAAAAGATGGTTGAAGGAAATTGGACGATGATGTATTACGATTTGTAGTTGATTGAAATCTAAAAATCTTTTTAACTAAAAATGGTTTGATGGTTGCTCTTTGTAGGAAGTTATGAATTGGACAAAAATGGTGAATGGTGTGAAACTGTTGAGTTTTAGGGATGATGGTTGTTTGGAGTATTTTCGGGAGGGGGAGGGGGTATTATTGAATTAGTCTAGGACAAAAAGAAAAAATTATGCAAATGCCACGTGTTAGCGCATGTATACACAGCTAAGATAAAATTTGGTCGTCATCTTTGAGGGAGGTATTAAATTTATTTTTGCCAACGATACAAGTACAAGATGCATTTTATGTAATTTCCTACTACATTAATAGTATGTGTTTCATTTTATGATAATGTTTGTCTATCAGACTAGACTTATAATTTTAAAAAGAAATAAAAACTTTGAATATTCATCAAAATTACCCTTAAAATTTTTAATTTTAGACATGTAATGATGTTTTCAAGATTACATGAGAATATTTTTAGAAAATTCCCAAAGAAACTGCATTCGTTAACATTTGGGTGCGCATTGGGTAACTTTCTCACTGTACAGTAGCTTATTGTAACGACTCGGCTGGTCGTTTTAAGAGTAATAGCCATGATCCCATATTTATTGCTTTCCCCGTATCTTTTTCTACTTATGTGACTTGTCGGGAGGTTTTGTTCGTGGTTTCGGAGTGTTTTGGGACACTTAGTTCCTAAAACGAAAGCTTAAATTCTAGGATTTTGATCGTAGTTGGAACTGTGTGAAGACAACTCCGAAATGGAGTTTCGAGCTCCGTTGGATGATTTTGGACTTAGGAGCGTGTCCGGATTGTGTTTTAGAAGTCTGTAACTACATTATACTTGAAATGACGAAAATTAAATTTTTGAAAAGTTTGACCGGTAGGGAACCTTTTGATATCGGGGTCGGATTACGTTTATGAAAGTTAGAGTAGGTCCTTAATGTCAATTATGACTTGTGTGCAAAATTTGAGGTCAATCGGACGTGGTTTGATAGGTTTCGGCATCGGTTGTAGAAGTTTGAAGTTTCAAAGTTCATTATGTTTGAATTGGAGGGTGATTCGTGTTTTTAGCGTTGTTAATGTGATTTGAGGGATCGACTTAGTTCGTATGGTGTTTTAGGATTGGTTGGTATGTTTGGTTGAGGTCCCGAGGGCCTCGAGTAAGTTTCAGATGCTTAACGAATCGAAATTTGGTCTTGTGTAATTGTTAAAGTTTTCAACTTCTGGTGTCATCGCACATGCGGTGGGGTTGGCCGCAGGTGCAAACACGCATGTGCGAATGAATTATCGCAGAAGCAGATTTGGGCAGCCTAGGCTGGGTTCGCAGGTGCGGAAACATTTACGCAAAAGCAACCTCGCTTCTGTTGTGGGAAGGTGTGCTGAGGCGTTGTGGTCGCAGGTGCGGCACTTTGGTCGCAGGAGCGCATCCGCAGGTGCGGCCCTCCTCTCGCAAATGCAGACCCAGGGGACTTAAGTCAAGCCTTCCGCAGGTGCGGCATCGCAGGTTGCGATTGGGAGCCCGCAAAAACGAAATCGATGGGCAGAAAAGAAGGATTTCGAGGGTTTTCTCCCATTTTCCATTTTGGGACTTTGAGAGCTCGGATTAAGGCTATAGTTCAAGGATTTTTCAGAGATAACTTTGGGGTAATGATTCTTAACTCGTTTATGGTTATATTCCACTAATATATAGTTGATTTCATCATTTAATTACGGAATTTGGTTGAGAAATTTGGGGGGAAAAGTTGGAAGTTCTTCAACCAAGTTTTTGAGTTTCGATTCGGATTTTGATATCGGATTTGGATAATTTTGGTATGAGTGAACTCGTGAGTGAATGAGTGTTCATATTTTGTGATTTTTACTCAATTCCGAGACGTGGACCCGGGGAGGCTTTTTAGTTAATTGATTTCATTAATTAGCTTAGTCTATTATAGTTGTATTTATGATATGTAATTTTGTTTGGCTAGATTTGGGTCATTCAGAGTTGGATAATCGAGGAAAAGACATTCTTACGGATTGGTTTGATCTTGGTTCAAGGTAAGTGGCTTGCCTAACTTTGTGTGGGGGAAATTTCCTTAGGATTTGGTATTGTTGTGATATATGAGCGCCGTGTACGTGAGGTGACGGATGCGTACACGAGCTATTTGTTGTAAAACCCGATTTACTGAGTAGTAGCCTGTTTTCATCTTAGTTGAGTTATACCAGCATGTGCAGTTATCCTGTTTAGTCTAATATCACACGTCTACTTGCTTTAACTGCTTATTTGAACTCTGTGCAACATGCCTAGTTGATTTCCTGTTTTTCCTTGATTTTTATCAATCCTAACTGTATAATTCTTGTTGTTAACTGTTGTACTTATCAGTTTAAGCTGAGTGTTTACTTTTGACACTACGAGGCGGTACCTCGGTAGTTCTCCCTACATATTTACTTTTGAAACTACGAGGCGGTATCTCGGGAGTTCTCCCTGCATATTTACTTTTGAGACTACGTGGCGGTACCTCGGGAGTTCTCCCTGCATATTTACTTTTGAGACCATGAGGCAGTATCTCAGGAGTTCTCCCTGCACATTTACTTTTGAGACTACATGGCGGTACCTCGGGAGATCTCTTTGCATATTTACTTTGGGACTATGAGACGGTATCTCGGGAGATACCCTGCTGCTTATCTCTGTGTGTTGTACTGCTATTTTGTTGTGTTTTCCTGTTTTTGTTAAATTCCAGTCTCTTATTATATTGCTACATTCTCCTGCTTTATTTATTATATACTAGTGGGCCTTGACCTGCCTCATCATTACTCGATCGAAGTGAGGTTTGGCACTTACTGGGTACCGTTGTGGTGTACCCATGCTACTCTTCTGCACATGTTTGTGTGCAGATCCGGGTGCTCATTATCAGCCACACCATCAGTATGCAGTGAAAATTTGGAGACTTCAAGGTATATCTGTCGTGTCCGCAGACCTCGGAGTCCCCCTCTATTCTTCCCTATGTCAATTACCTTATGTATTTCTTTTATTAGACTCTGGTGTATAGAGATACTAGTTTTCTTATGTAGCTTGTGACTTATGATGTTCCGGTTTTGGGGAATACTGTGTATTAATAGAGTGTTGGTTATTGTACATGGCGAGCGACATTGTTACTAGTTATTTAGTTATATGTTGCAGTTAGTTGTTAAGTTTTACTTCTATTTTTGTTATTTTTGCAATTTGTTAGGCTTACATAGTCGTAGAGATTAAGTGTCGTCACGACATTTTACGGATGTAGTTCTGAGTCATGACACTCACAAACCACATAAGAAATGTAAATCGTACTAGGCAAACCAGGTGCAACGAGACTGGCGACGAAGTTAATATATATATTTTTTTGTAATTTATTAGAATCAATTAAAAAAGAAATACTAGTAACATATGCTATTTAACTTTATTTTACTAGGTCACCTACTATTATTTAACTCCATTCGCTTACTCTCGTCTCTTGACTTCTTCCGTCTGCGCACAAAAGGAGCGAGAATCAGTAACCGCCCGCTGCATAACCCTAGGTACTTTATCGAATCTATTTTCGCTCCCTTCACAAATCGATTATGCTATTGATGATGTTATAATTAGGTTTTTTCCCATAAGTAGATCTGTCATTTTGTTTAGATTTTCCGTTCTTCATATCAATCTCTTAACTACAGATCTGAAAACTTTGACCACCTGATTACTTCGAATCTGAAATTATTTGAGGTGTATCACAACTGCTGCTTATTGTTATTGTTGGTTTTTCTATGTTTTACTCCGATTTTTAAGGTATTACGCATTTCATATAGTAAGCAAGGAAATTTGAGAAACGGAACCGGTTCCATTTTGAACTCCTCGATTTCATGACTGACCATTTATTTGAAGTACTATATCAATAAAAGAAAAGAAAAACACGACAAAGACAAACGAAATTGAAGTTGTTGAAATTATTTTGGGCATGAACTTTACTTGGAAAAAGCTTGTGAAAATTGAAGATCGGTGAGTAGAAGAGGTATTTAACTTGAGATACACATAGTGCACTCATATCAGTATATTATGCTTTCACTTGCTGTATTTGCAAAATACTAATACCGAATTAGTGATTTATGCCTCCTGGGAAAAATGTAAATTAGGTTTGTTTGTATTGTTTATTTTTAAATCTCTGTGATTTATCTTTATTTTTTGTGTGGAGATCTATGTGATCTGGTTAAAAAGCAATGAGTTCCAGTTAATACAACTTTTGCACAAAAGGTTCCTTAAACTAATTACTAGGGAGTTACTTCTCTTGACGAATTTCGTTTGGTATCCAACAGTACGCTTCACGATCCCTCTGAGGTGCCTCTTGCAACATTTGTTACTCTCCTGTTTCTTCCAGTGTAGCTTTAAATGAAGAACACCTCTCCACTTTAGTCTTCAAAGGTTTAGATTTAATTAATTTGACTAGCTCTTTAACTATAGTTAAGAGGCAAAAACCTGCCTATGTTCCGAATATAGAAAATCGGTTAGCCATCATTCTCTGGTGTCTCTCCCTCTAGCCTTTAATTGAATCAGAGAAAATGACTTTCTTTATAGTTGCACCTTATAAATCTTGGAAACTTGAGCAAAGGTCAAAGGAAATTAACTATCCCAAAAATAGTTCATGGCATGTTGAGCCTCAAAGCCAATATTTCAAGGTTTTTTTGCTGTTCACTTGAAATTATTCATGGAGAATGGCATAAGTAGATATAAAAGTTTCAGTTTAGCTGTGTGTGAAGCCATGCTTTCTGACATCCGGCATGTGGTGTTCACTACCTGGATTTGTGTTGAATCAGGATTTTTCCCAAATAACAAATATGGCTGAGTCATCGCGTGAAGAAAATGTGTACATGGCCAAGCTAGCTGAGCAGGCCGAGCGATATGAGGAAATGATTGAGTTTATGGAGAAGGTTGCAAAGACAGGTGATGTCGAGGAGCTGACTGTTGAGGAAAGGAATCTTCTTTCTGTGGCATACAAAAATGTGATTGGCGCAAGAAGGGCCTCGTGGAGGATAATCTCTTCAATTGAGCAGAAAGAGGAGAGCCGTGGAAATGAAGATCATGTCAAAACTATTAAAGAATACAGAGCCAAAATTGAGGCGGAACTCAGCAAGATCTGTGATGGGATTTTGGGTCTCCTTGAGTCCCATTTAATACCATCAGCCTCCACAGCTGAGTCCAAAGTTTTTTACTTGAAGATGAAGGGTGATTACCACAGGTACCTGGCTGAGTTTAAAACAGGTTCAGAGAGGAAAGAAGCTGCTGAGAACACCTTATTGGCATACAAGTCTGCTCAGGTAGGTGATCTATTGTGAGCACTGTCAGTTTCTCTTGTAATTTAACAGAATTTGATATTTGAGTGTCGTCTATTGTAGGATATTGCTTTGACTGAGCTGGCTCCTACTCACCCAATCAGGCTGGGACTTGCCCTTAACTTTTCTGTGTTCTATTATGAAATTCTTAATTCACCTGATCGTGCTTGTAATCTTGCGAAACAGGTAATCTCTTTGCTTTTATTGATTCTTTGACTTGAATTATTCTCTCTCTCTCTCTCTTACACACACACACACACTCTTCTCTAAGCTTACATGGAATTTTTTCTTTGTTCTTATAGTTGATTTGTCATGCGTGTCCATGAAAAAGCTAGATATTTTTACCATACAAATTAAGCTTGCATGTACCTTTTGAATAGGAATTAACTTTATCATTAGGGGCCTCATAATGACCACGAAGCTTGGTATGTGATGTTTGAATGATAGGAATCATCGTTGATGTGTTGGAATGATTTGATTTATGCCTGCCATATACTCTGGTTAGTTTACTGAAACAGTTATCAGCCATAGAGACCTTTTCGTGGCCGAAGGTTGGAGTGAAGTGCTCTGTCTTGCCTAAATTTACTAATAGTTCTCTTCGTTCGAACTGGAAGAAGGGCTTATTTCCTTTGCATTCTTTTCTGCATTTTCCTGTTCACTTCAGGGTCTTGGCCTGGGTTGTGGCAGTTTCATACGCAAAAAATTTAAACTGAATCTTATCTGGATTTTGTCCTTGTATATGACCTAGCAGCAATTCTAGTAAGTTGTTGTCAGTTGTAGTCATCTTTTTTTAGAACTTCTGAACTTAGGGTGATACTTCATCTGACGTCTCTCTAGATTATGTCTTATATTGTCGGGCTTCCATTAGAATTAGCTTTCTTTGTCTCCCTATATGGTGGTGACAATTAATTTCTTGTACTCGATGGTTGACGAGACAAAAAGATAGCATGGACTAGTCTGTTGAAAGAGAGTGCTTACAATTAATTAGCTTAGAGGTAGGTGTTACATTGGAATTCTAAACCAATATCCATTGCAGCCTGAATAGCTTTTTGCTTATGCATGAACGTGACCATTTGGTTGGCAGCTTGACTTGTAGGACCCTAGCAACAAATCATATTGCTCTTGTACTCAAAGTCAAGTCACAATTAAGTTTCATGATAATCTAGAAGACTAGGAAGCAGCATCTTCTTACAATTATAGTGGTAGGATGAGAATTACAGTCTGACCCTGAGGATATAATTATCTACCTTTTCAGACGGGTAAACAAATTATCCATTCAATTATGGTGTGGCCAAATATTTCAGACTGCTCCTTATATAACTTTGTTAACTTGAGACAGTATTTGTATAACAATAACAACCACTTCTACAGTGCATCAAACTACTTGGGACTGGCTATATTAACCCTCAATATCATTCTGCTTCTTTTGGACTCTGTTTCATCAATACTCAATAATTTATTTTATTAGACCAATACAAAAAAAAAAGGTTTTGGGGGAA
>ML426735.1:0-12926 GCA_005239525.1 Nicotiana knightiana | reverse complement strand
AAAAAAAAATGTATATATATTTGGGTTCTGACAATTTTCTTTTTATCTATAGATAATCAAAGGTCTGAAGCTGTTAGGACAGAGCCTTTCTTTTTAGGCACTGATGGTAACGTGTATTGGAGACTAAAATGCTATTGTGACAAATCCATTCTATTATGTCAAGGTTGGTTCAAGTATATATCAGTTTTCTCTGTTTTCCTGCAACTGGCATTTGGATGACCTTCTTTACACCTATTTCATATGCAGACATAGGAACTGGTGATACTGCTGCATCCGATGAAAAATGGTCTGCTTTTGATGTTGAACAGAAAGAAATCATTGAGAAGCGCATTAATTTTTCAAGGTTGGTAATGCAAATAATATATTCCATTAAACTGATAGAGATTCCAAGGTTGAGATCTCATTTTCTCCAGCTGGCTATTTAAAGAGCCTGAATTTCAGGATTGGCATGCTTTATTGTCTAGAATAAGAAACAAGTGCATTGATTGGATATCTTTTTAGACTCCTAAGAGAATATTTGTTGTAATTGGGATAGCAGGACAAACAGGATAAGAATTTCGCCTGAGAATACATCTCTTAATCTGTTCATATGAGACCATCCACTTTAAATCTTCGCTAATTCCCTTGCAGACAAGTTGTATGTTTCAACACAGTTTTGTCTGATTGTCTGACCTTAAGGATCTTCCTACTTTTTTGACTTGTCAAAAAGAAAAAGGGTTTTCTCCAAGTTCTATTGCTTGGTCAATGTAAAAGCTCCTTTTAGTTTCTTCTTTATTGTTCTGGAATATGCGAACTATAGTACTTGCCTTTCTGATTGCTGCTTAGACCACTCCCATGGAGGGCAGAAAGAATTATACTTTTCCCCTGTTCTATGCTCAGGAAGTCAGAAATGGCCTTATACCAGTCTAGTAATTGAGATGAAACATCCTTTAGTAAGGTGAAAAATGCACTCATTTGTCTCATGATATCAAGTAATGATTTATGAGCATTTAACAGAAATATACTATGTCACAAATCACAATTCTGCATTAGCTATTTGCTTGCAAGCATGTATTTATGTTAATGCTTATTGTTTTCGGCATATGCTGAATAAACTTCATTGATAATTCAACTTGACTGAAAATACACATCCTTGCTGCCAATATGTTGTCGCGGCTTCTAACTTGCAGTTTCCCACTTGGGATTAGTATTACTTGGATGCGGATCTAGTGTAAAGTTAATAGTCTTTCTGAGTTGATCAGGTGTTACTGTTTGCAAGTTTTAATGATCTTCAGGAATGAATTATTTCTTCAATTGCAGGGTAAAGAGGGTCAGAGCTCACAAAGTCCATGAGATACTTCCATCTCAGAATAGTGAAGCTATTGCTAAAGATCTTTTCTGATTTTGGACAACCACTTGGTAGAACTCAGGTACTAAATATGTTCTGCAACATGTCAAGAGATGCGTGCCTAGCTAAGATCAACGTCATCATCTTATGAATGCAGTGGGTAGTGGCTTCTCTTATGGATGGTATTTTTATCCTTATCTTTCTGTGACTTGCAGATTCACAGTACCAGAAAAGAAGAGGGTAGAGGATAGGATTTGAAGATTACATTTCAATATGTTACCTTTACCTTCTTTCTGGTTGTAATGTTGTCAGTGACCTCTAGTAATATTGTAACTGCAGTTGTATCTAGTTTTGTCTGTAATGTGCCTTCTCCATCCACGTACTTCTGTTGTTTCTGTTTGAACTCCATTGAATGGTAGCATTGTCTTGTAACCAACTTGTTACTATATGATGTGTCCTGAGGTAATTTGAAATATCGACTACCAACTTGTCATCTTGATCATATAACAATATGTATTTACATAGCAACAAAAAATGAGTATTTTCATAGCCTTAGTGATGACTCTTTACTGTTTTACCAACTTCTGTACTCAGATGTAGCTTAATTGTGATATGGTATAAACATCCAGAAGCGTATGAACTATATATTGCGCTCTGCTGTATATACAGTTGACAGCTTCTGTAACTTTTTGCCTTGTCTTACCTCATCTTGCTGCTGTTCCGAATGTGGTCGGTGAACTGCATAGTAAAATATTCTTTGGGCATCTTGTCCATTGAGGTGGAAACTACTCTATAAGTGAGGCCAGATAGTGGGTACTTGACAGTATTAGTAGTAGTATGCATGTTAGTGTCAGGTATGAAGTTGACTGCCATCTCCTCTTGAGAGCCCAGACTTTGCCTTTGCTGAGGCTGTGGCCCTAAGCCTCCCACTAAGCCCACTTGTGTCCAATTTTGTGTGCAAATGAACCAATAAAGCCACATTCAATCAACTAATAAATTTGGGAGTACATTTCACCAAGAGTTAAGCTTTTGTCCACGGATAGTACGAAGATTTTTTTCAACTAAATTATCGTATAAGCCAAACCTAACCGCCTATACTCTGTAAGTGGGTAACTTAATGTACTCATAAAATGAAACTTAGAGAGTTGGTGTATGTGGTGTTACGGATTTGTATTCGGATGTCGTCTTGTTGAGGTTACTTATTTTGCTCAGATTCTCAGAAAATGTCGCTTCCAAGAGTGAGAATTTATTAGAAGATTAGACACAAATATAAGATTTTTGGAGGACCGAACAAGTTGAAAGCAATCGGAAAAAATTGCGGGAAGTAAAGAAGGATCAAATAACCCAAGGAGACATAAAACAACATACTCTCTATCCTCTGCCATGAAACCTACTTTGCATACACGCGAGACAAAACCGAGGGTGATAAGCAAAATGTCCAGCAAGAAGAAGGGGACCAACCTAGTATTATTAAGATAATGATGATGACATCTTCACATGGATTCATGGATGTCCACACATGAACACATGCATACATCAATTTCCTCTCTCTCTCTTTAAAATACAATTTTCACTTGCCATTAGATTTCTTGTATATATCCACTGTCCACTATTCTATTTTCTCTTTCAACACAATCTTTCCAACCTAGACTGAATATAACCCTACACTGTGGATTGTGGAATGCCCCTTCATCAATTCTTTGTTTCTTCTTGGATAATGGCAATGAATTGGATTGATTAGCAACACATGTCCATATTCCATTGGATGTCTTCTTGCTGCCAAGAAAATGAATTTTCATGAATCATTTCTTTTAACTTCTGAATGTTGCTCGGAGTACATGTCCTTTTCAATGTTGGCTACTTTTTATATTTATTAAGCTTACCATATAGATATAGGAACTCCCTAAAGGACTAAACAAGTTTGATATTGATTGAATTTTTTGAACTCACCAAGAATAGGAGAAAGTTCTAATCATCTCAGAGCTAATTATATGCATTTTAGGTTCTTGTCTTCCACTTGTAAATCTCAAACAATTCGATTAGGAGTTAGTAGTACACAACGATTTTCGATCACTTCTTTAAATTGTTTTCCTGTTTAACCACATGACTTAATCAACATTGATCACAATTCTTGGTCCTGTATAGAATATTTTTGTGAATCTAACATATATTTCCTGTACTTTGTTATTTGTACCGAAAAATAAGGGCGAAACTGCATGCTCTTGCAAACATAGATTATTATTTCAGCTCCTAGATTGGGTACTACAAAAAGAGAGATCATTATTCCTTCTGTCCAATTTTATGTGACACACATTTTTATAAAAAAAGAAATATTTTAATTTTTAGAAGTAATTTAACTTTAAATTCTTTATTTACCTTTAATGATATGATTTTATAACCACGTAAATATTTATGGTATGTTTTAGGCTACAAATTTGAAGAGTCTTTCTTTTTTTGAACTCCGTATTAGGAGTATAAACTTTGGTAGCCACATTCCACGTAAATTTTGCTAACTTTATTACAATTATTCACCAAGCTTCCCCTCCATTTTATTATGCAAATGCAAAAGCAAGATTAGATTAGAGCTGTCTGATATTACTACTTGCATATAAATCAACTATTCACGTGGCCCACTTTTAGCTCATTTACATGGTGACTTTTCATTTCCAATTTTTAGGTTACTACAGGGTAGGAATTTTATATTTCGAAATTATTTTTTGGAAGTTACATGTTACGTTCATGCTCTTGAATTATTTTGCTGAGGTTTTTTTGGACTTACCTTCCTATTTGTTAAAAATAAAAGAAATTTTAGTGCCATTAAAATCTTCATTATGAAACTAGAAGCTAGCATGGAACAGTCAGCTTTTGGAAGTTCAAGAAAGCCAGATGAAACAGATTTCAATTTGAGAGAATGGGCTCTTAAGGCTAAATTTAGCAGAGAAAAAACTAATTCAAGAAGGTACTCAGCATCTTATATTGGAAGTTTCAGAGAAAATGCAAAATCTTTTAGATCAAATGTAACAATTTCAAGCACTGCTTCTTCTCCTGGCTACACTTTAAGAGGTAATTAACATCTTCTTCACCCCTTTTCACCTTCAATAATTTGCATCAGAAATCGACAAACGAAATCTTGAATTGCGTATAAAATCATGGTTTGGAGTATTGTATCTTATAAAGCTCTAATTTTTTTCTCCAGAGGAAATTGATCCATCAAAATATTCTTTTACCACTGCCCTGAAAGGTGAGTCGTTTGAACAAATAAAGATGATTATGATGAATGGTGATTTTCAACTTTACCTAAGTTTTGTGTTTGTTTTTTGAATGCAGCATTACAGGCAAAAACATTATATAATTGGGAATATATGTCGCCAGATGGCTTGGCTCTCAATTCAAAATGGAATGAAGCTGAGAAATACATATGCAATCCATTGTCAGGGGAAGTTCCTTTGGAGTGTTTATCTACAAAAACACTGAATGAAAGATCATTTCGACAATCAACTAGCAGAATTACTATCTCAGCACCTCTCATTTATCCTTGTCAGATTCAGAGTACTGGACAATTTCAAACAAAATACCCTGCAAAGCCTTCTTTCCCTACACATGATGTCCAAAACCAAATCCCAAGCAAAGGTATAAACACTCATTTCTTGAGCCGAGGCTCTATCGGAAACAACAACCTCTCTACCTTCACAAGGTACGGGTAACGTTGTTGTTAACTATCCTTTCTTCTACTCACAATGTTTTTTTCCTTCTTTTTTATAGTTTTAGAGAAGAAAGAAGTTAGCATAACAAGAGATATGGGAACACAAAGCATAACAGCTTATAATTATGTCAGTTCTAATAGTCCAAGTCCAGTTCCAACTCCATCAATTGAAGAAATGTCTATAAAGCAAAGTGAAGCAGCTGATTCCTCACCTATGACTACTCCATCCATAAAGCACTGTGATCACTGCCCTATGACTACTCCAGAACTTAAATCTGATCAGGAAGAGGTAATTATTTCTACCTTCTCAATCTTGTCTTATGAAATGTTTGCATGGTTTACTACAATCTACATGCAAAATATAATTTAAGAGAATGATGCACAACTTGACGTAAAAATCATTTTCTTTTGGTTCTTGTTGCATTTGTTACTGCTCATATATGATTTACTGGAATAATAGGAGGAGCTTTGTTTAAATTTAAATTTAATTGGATAGATATTTTAGGTTTTTGAATTTGAATTTAAGTTGACTATTTAAAGTCCCTTTGGTTAATAAAATTTATGAGACATATTTTCAATTAATGGTTTAAAACTTTTTTGCTGCCCCATCATTTTTAAAAAAACCCAACATCTCTGGACCTATATATATCTCAAAATTTTTAATTTCACTCTTTTTTCTTGTCTTTGTCTTTTTCTTTCTCCCGTTAGGGTATGTATCTTTTATTAAGACTTAACAACTATAGAAACTCTGTCCTTCACATTTTATGTGGCGCGATTCAATTGATCATAGTTTAATTGGTAGTATATTAGATTGACTTTATTAAAATCTAATTATATTTGATTTTGAATTGTAGAAACTCATGAAATATATGGATTTATATTGTTAGTAGAATTATGTCAGGTAATTTGCAATGAGTGAAGTATCACATAAATTAAGACAAAGGAAACAGTACTATCTCAATAATTCTCAAATTTGGACCATGCATGGCCTATCATCCAAGAATCATATATAGTGGATGGGGGACAACAGTAACTGAAAGACTAGATTATCAAGATTGTCTGAATATCATGATATTGATAGATTATTGTCCTATACTCCCTCCGATTCAATTTATGTGAACCTATTTTCTTTTTAGTTCGTGCCAAAAAGAATGACCCCTTTCCTTATTTGGAAACAATTTACCTTTATACAATAATTTATAGCCACAAAAAATATATGCGTCTCATTTACACCACAAGTTCAAAAATATATTTTGTATCTTTTCTTAAACTCTGTGCCCAGTCAAATAGGTTCACGTAACTATAAATTGAAACAGAGAGACGATACTATATTGGTGGGGGACTACAAATATGTATAATTGGTCCCTAGGAACATCTATCAGCGTAATTCATCCAAGCACATGCAAATCACTTGCTTTTGTGGCCCCAAATGTTTGGACTTCTTTTGTGGACAAGTGAGATTTTAGGTTTTTTTCTCTTTTTTGTTCATATTTTCTCTAGCTTTATTTTACTAAGAAATGGTTAACAGGTTTCCAATACTAAGGGGAACCCCTATACTCATGTCTTAATGAATATAATATCTGTCATATTGTTACGTACTCCCTCAATAATTCATGCAAGATAAGTTTCTTTCAACCACAAATGCACAACCCCACAAACACAAACCACATGATCTAATAATTAGTGTTTTTTTTATGTTGTCTAGTTCCGGTTACAAGAGACTGATCTAGGATTTAAATTGTATGAGTTCAACCTTTAAGGTTTTTAGCATTGAATATATTGTATTTTTAAAGTTATGAGTTCATATTGCTTTATATTACAATATTTAATGAATTTTTACACATAAATTCATGCTCCACACCAAAAATACTGAGTCCAGTTAAGCCCGGTGCAGTACATTACATCCGCCTCTACCAGCTACTCTACTTGGCTAGATAGATAAGGAGATGTTTGGCTCGAAAATAAAATTATGCTGGAATTATAATGCATAGATTATAATACTAAAACTTGATCCTAGATTGTTTATATTACTTATGATTTATTTGGTTCTTTGCATTTAAATGTGATACACATGAGTGTATAATCAAAGATGTATTCGACTTTAAACATGATAAAATTGTCAGAATACTCAACTCAAAAATTGATAAATGTATATATATATATATATACAGGTGGAAGTGAAAGAAACAAGATCAGGGGAAGAAGACACGAAAAGAAATGAGGAGGTGTTGCAGGGACAGAAAAAGAAAGTGAAGCAAATGTGCAGCAGCAGGCAATTAGGTGGGTGCTTTTTGTGGATGACAAGAAAAACAAGGCAGAGAGAGAAGCATAAATCAACAAGCAACAATATTTTTCTTTGCCATATTAATGCATGCTATAAAGAATAGATTCTCCTTTTTTGTTTTCTGGGAGATATAGAACGATTCTCTTTCCATCATAAATTCTACTAGTGTACCTATCAAAGATTTAATTGATAGTGTAAAATATTCTATATTAATATATGTATATTTTACATATCTTACTCTTATTATAAAATTTATATTACTAGCTGCATTGTTAATATAGAGAAGTTAAACTCATCTATCATGGCACTGATGAACATGAAGGCTCTTTGTGGTAAACTTGATGGGGTCATAGTGGCTCTTTTCTCTTTCTTTCTTTTTTCGTTTTGTTATTTGTGATATTTGGTTTATTTTTGCAGTAGTAATGATGATAAATTGAACATATTTCTAACTTATTTTCTGATATAGCCGACAATTAAGTTGGGTGTGGTTCACGGGCATGCTTTTGATCAGAAACCAGAGATTACATTGTTGGCTTTAGAGGGTTTGAAATGGATCTTGTGGGTTAATAGGAAATAAGGTCAATTCCTGTGTTCACCCTAGTTCAGTAGCAGAGACACGCTTTGGTAATTAGACTGTGTCCCACACTGCTTCACAATTCTTTCTTACTATAAATACATATCAATTTGGTACATGACTTATATCGAAACTCACTGTCAATTAAAAAATATATTAAGGTAAACAACAAGCAGTCGTTGTAGTATAGTGGTAAGTATTCCCGCCTGTCACGCGGGTGACCCGGGTTCGATCCCCGGCAACGGCGCAATGTCTCCTTTTTTGCCTATATAATTCTTCTCATTTTTACATTTTTCTTCCATAACATAATATACAGCAGCATCACTTATATTCTAAGCATATCCTGAGCCTCCCTTGTTAACCTTTTACCTTAGACTTGCCAAAGGCAGTCAAAGTTTCGTAAGTTGTTTCAATCATTAAATGGTCTGTAAATCTTGCTGACAAACCTACAGCCTCAATAATTTGAGTATACTGATTGTTATTTGTTGAGGGATTCAATGCTCAACATATATACTGGTTAAACATTCATTCACTATAACTTGTTTTTATCTGTTTGTACATGCCATTTGTTTTCCCATTGTGAAATTTTGAGAGCATCAATTATCAGGAACTTGATGGGGGAAAAGACCAGACAGGTTTTCTTGGTCTGTTTCATTGCTCGAACAATAAGAATTTATGGCTGATAAGGAAGTGTTAGAACGTTAGTAGGGTAAATATTCGTACCAATATGGTATGGTATGCACCACCAAGGAAACTAGCTAGCTACCATGCATGTACACCATAGTAGCACAGAAAACTGTACAGTCACTGTTTTGAGGTGGTTTCAAGTATTCCATCTAGAAAAAGAAATGAAAGGACTAACCATTGTCATGTGTGGCCGAACAATTTGGCAAAAAAGAAGAGGAAGTGACAGAAAAATACCAATAAACTTGAAAGAAGAAACGGAATTTCACCAGATGACATGTTTAGTTACTGATTCTATGGGTTCTCTGAGTTCAATTGAACTCATTGCTTTCAGCTTGAAGTATGTGTACATATGCAAAACAAAATGTTAAATGTATACATATTACAAGATTGCACGCACTTTGAACACACTGATTCTAAGTCCTGAATTCGCCTCTGCGTGCAAATCCTAGCTTCCACCAGCAGATCACCTTCTGATATATACCACAGTCATGCTTAGCAAACTGCTATAACACTGGAGTGCTCAGAATCTCTGATGCCAGAATAACCACAGCATCGACAAGGAAGTGAAGAGGTGTGATTGTCAAATCATCTCTGTTTCTTTTATACTTGCAATTCTTGCATTCTCACGGTCCTGCTTGTATGTCCAATACAAAGGGGTATAAAAAAAGCTACATAAACCATAAGGCACTGCCATCATTGAGAATAGGCCTTTTGACAGTGCTAAGGCCTCTTTTGCAGATCCTAACAGCGGATCAACAGACTTGGTATCATAACCATATAGTTTCTCTGCAAGAATTCCTACAACTGGAGCTGCAAACGAAGAAAATGAAACCTCAAAGGCGCGATCAAATGCATAGATCATGGTCCTGTGCTTTGAAGGCACGACTTCAGCAAACATCGGACTATTTGTAGCAGTAGCATTCCAGCTGATTGTTAGGCCCATCAGGAATAGAGTCACAGCAAATGTGAAATAGCTGCTCACAGACTGGGGGACAACTCGAAGAAGGAACCATGAGAATGGGATGCCCATAAAAGCGCTAAATTGCGCGCACATGATACGCCCTGAATTAGGGTACATGCGAGACATTCTATCTCCGATGACACCACCAGAAAAGGACCCTAATGCACATCCAGCAGCAAATAGACCGACTAGTGCTGCTGCACTGTTGTGATCAAAACCTGCATCGTCATATCATGTTTATTATTGATGCAGTGCATAGTCATGAACTAATTAGTACAATCAACATTGGCTATTAAAAGAGCAGGCGCCTTACTAAACATGAAATACAGGCTACTCACCAATTAATTCAAACCACAATGTAAAGAAAACCATGGATGTCCAAGGTAAGGACCCAACCAGACCCTGCAGAACAATGCACTGAAACGTTTGCACTTTCATGACAGCTTTCATGGCTATCCAAGACTCCATCCAAATCGACATTGAATTGGTATGTCCCTTCTCTATCAAGTCCTTTCTAAAACAGGATCGCAAAAAGAGTGGAAGGATGGTTAACTAGAGCATGGGACATGAAGCTACATTGTCTTTGACTAATCTAATTATGTAACTTAAACAAGCAACCCTACCTGTCACTATTTTTTGCAATATCGTGCTCTATGCTGGTTCTTCTTCTTGGATCAATAACTAATTTGAATACAAGAAATGCAATCAAACTACTCAACGTTGCCATCATGACGAAGGCAAAGCGCCATCCTGGAATTCCCCAGAATTCATAGCCAGCCATAACTGTAGCTATAGCTCCACCTCCTATCCCACCCAACGTTCCAATAAGATTAAGAAAACCAAATCCAGTTCCTCTAGCCTCATCCGTATAGCTATCAGCTATAAAGGACTGTAGTGAAGGTATCACAATTGCCAGTCCAAAGCCATTTACTGCCCTCCAGAATCCAACCTGAAAAAAATACTTACTAGCACCCATTGCACCAGTACCCAGTGCCCAACACAGGATACCAATTGCAAGAACAGGGGGACGGTCATAATTTATGACTAAAATACCTGCCACTGGTGATGCAATTCCCTTGACGAAATTCCTTATGAATGTGAGATAACCAAGATCAGACGGCCCTGCCTTAAAAGTTTCACTGATTTCTTTGTAGACAGCTGGAAGGAGATTTTCATCAGCTCGCTCCATTATGGCAGCCATGTTGATGATGATTAGGGAAAGAGAAATACCATAAAATCTCCTTGATCTGTAATGGATCAACATTTCAAATTCAAATCAGAAGAAAATAGGACCTAAAACAAAGAGGGAAAGCATTGTTTGGTGCAAGGAGTATCTTACGATAAAAAAGCTTGGTCACATGGATATGGCTATAACAACAAACACAAAACATGCTCAGTAAACACCATAAGCCATACATTCAATGTAATTGGGTTGATTACTTGACTAGTGATTAGACATGATTATTTGGCATTATCACTGATAGTTGATCAGGTAACCACTAATTTCACTAAAAGTATATGCTATTGAAAGACCACATCAAAAGGGTCAAGGCACAAATTTGAACCAAAAATCCTGAGTCAGTTTCACTATTACATTGGTACTTTGTTCTATTTAATTCCTTAGTTTGCTATAGTCGCGTGTCCTATTCTGTTACTACTTACCTTCGTTAATTCCGTGTTGCTAGCGGTACTTCGCCATATTCTCGTATGCTGCCTCGGACCTTTTGCCCGAGTAGACTATCTTGCTATAGCTTGTTATTGGTACCTCTTTCATATTCTTTGTTGTTATCTCTGATTTAGTTTTCTAACGATTTGTCTTGCTATCACTTGTTATCAGGGCTCCCTACACTTTCTCTAGCCGAGGGTCATTTCGGAAACAGTCTCTACCCTTCCAGGATAGGGGTAGGGGTAGGGGTAAGGCTGCGTACATCCTACCTTCCCCAGACTCCACATGGTGGAAATATACTGGGTAGTTATTGTTGTTGTACTTTGTTCTATTTAAATCAAAGCTGATAGAAGAGTTACTACAGACCATCAGACCTTCAATTAAATGAATGAGCAGCAAATCCGCACTAGGGGATTGCATTACTATATATAGGTGAGACTCGAATGATTTAGGGGGCAAATCCAAGAAAAACAACTTAAACCAATGATCAGAGGGCAACCACAGAGAACGGCGTACAAGAAGTAGCACGACAAAGAGAACTGCAAATGGAGAATGATTAAGAGGTCCAAATTTTGTAGAAGTAGGTTCAAACTAAGAAAAATTATGGAGTAGCATATATTTTAAAAACAAATTCAACAGCCTACACATGCAAGTTCAAGCTCTACCTCCACAATAAAGAGAGCTTATTGACAACATTCAGAATCAAATCAAACACCTTCAAAATTGCACACAGTGTAAGATTAAGAAAATCAATAAAAGAAATAAGAGTGGAGCTAACCTCATGGTATGAATGTGGTTAGAGTAGCAGATTGAAAATTGCAGGAAAAAATCTGGAAACTCAAGCAGTACTTAAGCTCATACGTAAGGTCAACGCTCTTCTTCCCCGTTAAGGCGAAGGAAAAATCAGAATTTTAAACCAGTGGAGTGGATGAATAATCTAATACGTACCATAGTAAATTTTCATAAACTTTTTTTATACATATTTGTTAAACTCGAGTAAATGCACGTGCCAGGTTTGGTAGGGAACCATTTAACGTGGGAGTAGAGAAAGTTCTGCTACGATATCCTCAAAGGAATAGCGTAAGCAAATGGGATGCGACTTCTCATCTTACTAACCATAGAATAATCAATATTCAAACATACTCTAAACTATACATGGATCATAGCACATGGCATACTTTGTTAATGCAAAATTTACCCAGTTGAACATAGGTCAATGCAATTCAAACTGTCCTCCGGGGGAGCTTTTGTTTGGTGAGATTGGCTTTTGACCATGTATGGGAGATTACGACTAAGGAGGCCTTTTCAACAAAGTCGAGGCCAAATGAAAACGGATTTACCTTATACACGACTTTAGTGTCACTTAGGCCTCATTTTTCTTTTTTAAGATTAAGACGACTAAATCTTATTCTAGATATATATATCTGAACACCAAAATGTGCATTAAGATTAAGATATTTAAATTTGATTATATATCTGAATAACAAGATGTGTATTAAGATCACTTAATGATTAAAACTATTTGTTTTATAGTATCTGAACAACATCAACAACATACCCAGTACTATCCCACAGCGTGGGGCTACAACGTGGAATTCTCACCACTAAACTACAACCACCTTTTAACATCTGAATGTATAAAATTTATCTTTATTTGAAAATTAATAAACAGAAAATTCAAATAAAATACTAATTAATCTAATTTTCTATGAATAATATATATA